>VDFB02024133.1:0-42826 GCA_007258455.2 Sequoia sempervirens
ATCTTTCTTAGCATTTTTTTGTAACATCTGTACGCTTTTCTTTTAGTAGAATATCCAAGGAAGATACCTTCATCAGACATTACATTAATTTTTTCCAAGTTTTCTTCATCTCTTCTAATATAGCATTTATTTCCAGATACTCTAAAGTACTTGACATTAGGAATTCTTCCATACCACAACTCATAGGGAGTCTTTGTGTTGTTAGCTTTGTCTTGAACTTTGTTAAGTTTGTAAAAAATAGTACGAATTGCTTCTCTCCAGTAGACTTTTGGTAGTTTAGCTTCTTTCATCATAGTCATTGCATCTTCTTGAACAACCTTGTTTTTCCTTTGAACAACTCCATTCTAGTGAGGAGTTCTAGGGGCATATCGGTGCCTCTTTATTCCATGATCTTCACAAAACATGTTAAACTCATTGGAGGTGAATTCTCCACCTCTGTCAGACCTGAAACATTTGATCTTCAAATCCATCTCATTCTCAACCATATCTTTAAATTCTTTAAATCTATCTAGAGCTTCAAATTTTTCTCTAAGGAAAGTAACCCATGTCATTCTAGAATAATCATCAATCAAAAGCATGAAATACTTGTCACCTTGAAGACTTCTCACCCTTGTAGGACCACAAAGATATGTATGTATTAATTCTAGTAGTCTGGTAGCACATTTCTCTCTTTCTTTTAAACTACTCCTTGTTTGTTGTTTGAATTGACAATCTTTGCAAACATTATTGATAGGCTTTGTGATTCTTGGTAGGTCTCTTACTACATGAACTAAACTGATTCTAACCATATTTTCAAAATTCATGTGGCACATCGTCTGGTTCCATAACCAGCTATCATTAATCTGAGTCATAAAGCAATGACCATCAACACCCTTGAGCTAATAGATATTTCCATCTGTCCTCTTACCAACAACAATCATAGTTCCAAATCCTTTTCTAATCTCACATCCATCATCCTGAAACATAAGATTATACCCTTTTCTACACATTTGTCCAACACTTAAAATATTATGCTTTAAGCCTTTAACATAGTAAACATATTCAGTATTATTCTTGCCATCAAAACTAATTGAACCTATTCTACAAGTCTTAGCTCCTGAATCATCTCCAGATTTAATTAATCCTCCATCATGTTTTTCAAGTTTAACAAACTTACTCTTGTCTCCGATAATGTGATTAGAGTAGCCACTTTCAACAACCCAATAGTTCTTATCCTGTCTAGCATAAAAATCAGATACCAAAGTACCTTCAATCTTATCCTTCTTTTCTAGAACACTTCCCTTCACAAAACTTTTAGAGTTAGCAGAAGTAGATTCATATTTTAAAGCCAAGAAAAAGCATTCATCATCATCTCCATAATAAGATTCATTATCAGAAATACCAGAATCTTCTCTAACATAGTAACTTCTCTTAACCATCTTTCCTTTATTCTCCTTACTTTTATTGTTCACAACTTTGTTTGGATATCTTGAAGCATAGTCAACCTATATTTCCACAGCTAAATTTTTTTTGAAAGGTAGTTTACCTTTGTACTTACTAGTGCCATTTTTCATCCTTTTTACAAAGTTAGCTTCCACATCATCAAGATCTTCTCCATCTGAATCTTCAAATTTTTCTGATTTTCCAGTCTTGAAAGTAGTCTCCACTTTTGTACCATTTTTTCAAACCAAGTTTTCTCATTTCATATGAAGTTACTATGCCAAACAACTGATCTCTAGTGTAAGTATTAAAATTTGCAACTTCCTCAATAGTAGATCCCTTTTCACTATAAGAATCAGGAAGAGATCTGAGAACTTTCTTTACCACTCTAGGTTCTTTGAATTTTGCACCAAGACCTCTCAATGCACTTACCAACTCATCAGCCCTCTGCGTATAACTTGTAATTGTTTCATCTTTAGGCATTCATGGGGTCTCAAATTGTGCCTTTAGATTCTGCAACTTTTCTTGTTTAACCTTATCATCTCCTTTATTAATGCTTTCTATCTTATCCCAAACTTCTTTAGTAGTCTTAAGATTCATAACTTTTACTAATTTAGAATTTGAAAGATTATTCACAATAATAAACCTTTCCTTACCATTTATTTCCCCATGAGTCTTTATTTCCTTTTCAATCTTCAACCAAAAGATTCCGTGATATCCTTCCATCTTTTATCTTCCGTATCGCATAAGTTTCAGCATCAAACTTAGGGGCACCTTTTTAAGTAAACACCATCATGATTTTTATTATATAGAAGAACCTTCAACATGAAAACTGCCACTCTTCAAATGCAATTCCCTTTTTCTATATACTACATTAAGATGGTCGTGACACCTTGAGTCAGAGATAGTGAATCCATATCATCATACCATCTCCTCGCCGCTGGAAGCAGCCTGACCTTCAGATTGCAATGCTAGGCTAAAAAGATCAGGGCCCATTTCTTCCATTGTCCTTGTAAGTCCTTTTGCCCCTCTTACTAGCTTCATGGGTTGAATCTCTCAATATCGTGATTTTTGTAACATAAGTTACCACCTAGCTTCCGGGCCTCCTAGCTCATTCTCAGATCAACAACAAATTTGGATCAGCAAAGATCAAGAACTATTGCAAAGACCTTGTTTCTAAGGATATAGGTGTCTAAATTTCTTCTCATAGCTCACTAAGCAGCGTAGTTCACTTCTCCACACTTGCGTACCTTAGTTCTTGCATCCTTCAATGGTGCACTCATAAATGCTATGGGATGTTCATTTCCTTGATCAGATTTTTGGGTCAACATAGCAAAAGACAGAGTGACTGCTAAAACAAATATATATATAGAATGGCTTAGCATAACTGGACTCTCACCAAAATTGGAGCTTCAACAATAGCCCTTCTTTTAATCTCGCGAAATTTTCCTTAGCTTCTGCACCTATCTCAACTTTGGCCTCTTGCTTCAACATTGCATCTCAAAGGGCTTGACCATTTCTGCAAATCTAGTGATGAACTTCATGCTGATTCTTCCAAAGAATGATTTCATTTCTTTCTTGCTAGCAAATGGCTGAATCTTGAGTATAGCTTCCACTCGTTCTAGATCAATGGGAATTCCTTTATCAGAGATAACGTGCCCCAACAATTTTCCCTTATTAACTCCAAAGATGCATTTCTTTGGGTTGAGAGATATGCCAAACTCTCGACACTTCTGAAACACCTTGCACAAATCTGTTATATGATCACCTCTCTTTTTGGAAAAGACTGTCAAATCATCCATATAAATGATTATGCATTTACCTATTATGTCCTTAAAAGCAATGTCCATGGCTCTCTGGAAGGTGGCTCCAGCATTGATCAAACCGAAGGGCATCCTCCTGTAAGCAAAAGTACCCCACTTGGTGGTGAAAGAAGTTTTATGTCTGTCCTCATATTGTACCATAACTTTATTATATCCTGAGTAGCCATCCAAGAAAGACATCATCTGAGATCCATTGACAATCTGAAGTACTTCATTCAATGAGGGTACTAGGTAATTATCTTTTTTTGATGCTCTGTTAAGGTTCCTAAAATCCACACAGAGTCTGATTTCACCATTCTTCTTTCTTACAGGAACCAAGTTTGCAACCCAGGTTGAATTTCTAACTGGGAATATGATTCTGGCAGACAACAGTTTCTACACTTCCTTTTGAATTACTGGTTCCAATAGAGCATTGATTGGCCTTTTCCTCTGCCTGAAGGGTCTTACTCTTGGATTGAGAGGGATAGTGTGAGTTATAATTGATGTGTCATAGGTCTTTAAGTCTTCATAACCCCAAGCTATCACATCTTGATATGTATGTAATGCATCGATTATGCATTTCCTCTCTTCTGGAGTACACACATTGCCAATGGAGACATTTTTGACATCATCCTGAGTCCCCAAATTATACTTTTCACATTGTCCAATGATGGACTCTTTCTTGGCATCCTGTTCTTGATCTCTGACCTTATCCAGATCAAAAATCCTTTCTAACTGCACCATTCCTCTGGGAATAGTATTGGTCTTCAGATTAATTACCCCTTCCAAATCCATCTCTACTTCTTGGAGTTCAGTTTCATCAATAATTTGGGAAGCAAAGACATCTGAGCTTGTGATAAAATCCAAAATATGCTTATCATCTTCAAATACCTAGAAATTGGTGACATTGTCAGGTACTGAAGGTACTGGGGTCAGTTCCACCATAAACTTCTTCAATCCAGAAAGAGACAGAGGTTGTAATGTACTAGCTACCTGAGCAAGGGATTCAACTGTTTAGTTTTTACTATGTGGGATCAACTGAATGTTGAAGGAATCAAATCCTTCAATAAGGTCCCATACTCTATGCCTATAATTGGTCATGACATGAGTACTACCTCCTAACTTGTTTGACCATTAACTCAAAGTCCCCAAAGACTTGCAAAATCTTAACCTTTTTCTTTAATGCCATGAGCAACCCATGAATCAAAGCCTCATATTTTGCTACATTATTCATACAGTGAAATTGAAGTCTGTGAGCAGCAAAGAAAGTTTTGCCTCTTGGACTGATTAGCTCAAATCCTGCCCCAACTCCTTACTTTGATTTGGATCTGTCAAATCTTAAAGTCCAACAACCAACAGCTACAGACTTGCTCACTATAACTCTTGCACTGTTGTTGCTGGAGGGTTCTTCAGAAAGCATCACTTTCTTTCCTTTAGGATCCTCTTGGACATTCTGGATATTAATTTTGACTACTAGAGTGGGTTTGATACACTTTTGTATTTGTTCTACTGTAGCCTGGCACAAGCAATAGTCCAATTCTGAATGGGAGGCATTATGAACCCTACACCAATTTGGAAAAAGTAATTCTCCAAAATCCATTCCTCTACCCAACTAAACCTAATCTTCAATACACTTTTGAATGAATTCCTAGAAACTGTCCAACAAGCTGAGTTGGTTATCTTGAGGGACATCATCACTTATTGGTTCCACCAAGGCTTTAGTACCACTGGATTCAACTGTGAGATCAATAGGCACAACATGTAACATAAGGATTTCTTTTGCATCAGATTCCTCAAAAGGGGTTGCAAGCATGTAATTTCCCATGCTCACCTCAAATATCAGAATCTCATTTGAAGTGTTCTAATATTCTATAATCATGTATTTTATCCTAGGTTCCCTTTCAATCCTAATCTAATTTGGAACTCCCTTCTAGGGAAGCCACATATGAGAGTGATAAGTTTATACATATCCATTCAAGGCCCTAGTAAAGTCTCTTCCCAAGATTAGACCGTAAGCATCAGGTATATCAGCCACCTGTATATTAAAAACCTACTTAATTCTAGGGTCAGAGGCAACCTTCATGTGAATCATGTTCAACTCCCCTACAACATTAACCTCAGTTTGATCTAGTTGCGTAACTTTCTTTTGGGAGTTAGCAGGAGTGATACCTAAGGCTCTACAAACACCAAAAGGCATTACATTGGTAGAAGCACCAAAATCTAACAAGCAATTGTGCAAATTTTTACCAAATATGTGGACAAAAATCAGAAATGGAGGAGTATCCTTTTTCCCTTGGAACAAGGTCAAGGGAGTATCCACCTAAGCAACTTGAGTTTTGTCCTTCTCTTTCCCTTTATCTCCAGGTGGTATATGAATCTGGTTATGAATATGATTCTTCCCTTTTACTAGTTGGGAACTAAATGCTTTATTAACACTCTCACTGACTAAATTCTCTTGTGATACTGAGCTAGCATTGTAAGCTCCTAAAACTACATTTCTAATAGTTGGAACTCTCAATAATTCATATGCATAGAGGCTTACCTTTAGCTTCTTGAGTTCTTCTACAACATATATGGCCAGTTGTTCCATACTTAGATCAGTTAGGGCCTCTTTGGGACATTCCACCACCCTTTCTTTGCTTGCTTCAACACTCTTTCCTTTTGATGGATCAATTTGTGTTTGTCCTTCCTTTGACGAGTATTGTTTAGGCACATGAGGATATAGTGGATTATTACTAGCATTGGGATCTGGAGGTGTGGTGAAGTTGTTTGGAGGGATGGAAGTGGTGAAGGGGCTCCCAACTTGTGGACGTCTGTGTGGCAAGTCCCTCATATCATATTTCTTAACAGGCCTCTAGAAGGTCTATACCTCTTCAACATAAGCTTCTTCTTCATCCATGGGGCCATTGTCATTCACTATATTTTCATCAAACAAATATGTAATTTCATCCCCATTGCACACCTGGTCCGCCTCTTCCTCAGCTAGTCTGATTCTTCTTCAAGCACATTTTCCTTGCTTTGTGGAAAAGGAGCATGATTCAGTACCAACACTGATGAATCATAGGGAGTAGATGACACCATTTCCTGACTACTTTCATTATTCTCCACTTCATACTAAAAAATTGAAGCTATTGTCTAGAACTCTTGACAATCTAACTCAGAATGTTGACTTGTTTTATGGAGCCTACACCATCCTGATAAAGCAGCCTCAACTAAATATACACCACTTGGAGGCTTCTCTTGGTTGACTGGCTGATTGAATGGCTAATCCAATGGGGTGGGAATACCTCCATTATTAGGCCTTGTATTCCAAGTCATGTTTTGTCTAGGTGGTTGTCTCCTATCGAACCCTTGTCCACCAACTTTCCCTCTATCAAAGTTCTGGCCTGAAGATTGTTCTTTATCAAAATTCTTCCCTCTATCATTATTATATCCTCTGTCATTATTATATCCTATTTCATTGTTATATCCTCTTTCAGGATGTTTCCCCCTATCAAAATGTTGTCCTTGTTGATTTTCTCAACTTTCTCTATTATGATTAGACTGCATACTTCTTTGAGAAGCTTGCAGCTGACTATTCTGGTTCCTCAAATAAGTTACCTCCATATTCAACTTCTTAACTTGTTCAATCAATTCATCGAGTCTCTCCTTGTCAAAATTTTTGTATGGAGGTTGGTTCACATTATTTTGGGGATATCCTACTGTGGTATTGGAATTCAGTTGTTGGGTCAATACTTCATAATTCTGCAAATACGTGGGAAAACTAGCCTGAGGCTGTGCATGAAGAGGCCGATTTACATTTTGTTGAGGGTAGCTAATTGTGGGTGGAAATTGGCTCATAGGAGGTCTTGGGTGAGGGACCAGAGGTAACTGAGGTATTGGATTCATGATAGGAGTGTGATTAGCGAGATCATGATTGAGAGTTGGGACTTTCCCAGGGTGAGCAGCGGGTCCTAATGATGGTAAAGGGCCATATAGGTGTTGTCTTAAAGCAGTACTAACCTTCACAGCCTCAGCGTATGCATCAAGTAGGGTATTAGGAGGGTTGTTTCTCTATTTCATGAAGGTGGCTATCAGACTATCAAGTCCCTCATAATAGACTTCTAAAGCAGTGGGCTCATCAACAACATAAGGAGTCTGCAGTCGGGTATAGGCACAATGAAACCTATTGTTAAAAGACCCTATAGGCTCATGGACTTCTCTCTTAACATTAGTGAACTGAAGATAGAGCTCATTCAAACTCATGAGAATCCTAAAATTTTGCAAGAATCCAGTCCCTAGTTCAGTCCAATTCTAAATAGACCCAGCAGGAAAATGATTATACCGATAGAATGCATCTTCCCCCAAGGAATAAGGAAAGAGTCTACATGCTACATCCTCATGATTGATTCTTCTGTCCTTAAGGCCAGTCTGAAAGATCCTAATGTATTCCTCAGCAGTTCTATTGGGATCATTAACATGGAACTTTGAAAAAAAGTTTTCAGGGTTCTTGGGCATGACATTGTAATTAGCGAAAGTCAATGGAGATGGGTTATTAGCTAGGAAAGCCATTGGTGGAGGTGGGGGTGGTAATGGCTGATTTATGGCTGGCTGAGGTTGTTGAATGGGAATGTCCTCACACTCAAATGAAGATGAACTTGATGAAGATGGGGATGATGGAGATGATGGAGGTGGCTGGGTGGATGATGTTTCTCCCCTTTTGCTAGTCCTTCTTGACCTAGTAGGGGCTGGTAATTAATCCAATTCCTCCCTAGGTAGTCAGTTCTTCTTCTAAATATTTAGGAGATGGGCGGAGACATAAATTGATCCGACTTGCTTATTCAAATGACCCTTATTCTAAGCGCCAATTTGTTGTTGATGGTGTTTTAAGCACAACAGCAGCACTCGGATGGAATGTGATATTATCTCTCTTGAAAGGTAAATCTCTATCAGCAAGCCTCAAGAGATAACCCCCAAGGTCTCTAATGTCAGGTCTTGATGATGCATAAACAATTCAGATAATATGTGAAAATGTTGGTAATCACAAAGGGACCTTACTACAAGTAAAGACTAAATCTTGAATTTATCAGATCTGGCAATATGGTGATAACTGATACAAAAATGCTTTCGGGTGATAAAACTAAAAAAGATATAATGTTTCCAAAGATATTCTAAATTTACCACTATACCTAAGATTAACAATTACAGAGAAATGGCGAATACTTGAAATGGACCAATCCCCTCGGCCCGAGATTTCTACTTGACCCATATGGATCTGCAATCTTATAGAAATAGTACAATCTTCTAAGGCCTTAAATATTTTAGATCATGAACACTCATTCAAACAATCCTATTGCAATTGAAATGAATAAACCTTCACAATTGAAATTAAGCTTAATGAATATGAAATTCCAAGCTAACTTTGCAAAGCAACTAACAATCAGTTGCTTGCGAAAAGTATGTACCAGAGATTTCTGCAACACTTCAAGTACTAAATCATAAAAACTATCAATTTATCTAACATTAAACCTAACACATTTATCAAATAACTTAAGCAATTCCAAATATAGAATCACAAGAACCATGCTAGAAAAAAATCAACACAAGAAAGGCACCAAATCACAATGTCTTCCCTTGCATTAAATTACCCAAAGTAGCAACAATTCCAGTATTTTGTTATAGCACTTACTTGCTTAAAAAAAAACTAACTCCTAACTCTAGCTCTTGCTATACTGCTTAATTCACTACAAGAAAAAACTATCTATCCCTTACAAATGAGGCATAATGCCATATTAATAGAAACCCCCAAGATGCATTGGCCTAGTTAGGGTTTACAATAATAATCGGCCATAAAACAAGTTGGCCCAAGGAGAATTCAAAATAAACAAAGTGGGCATTAAATGCAATCACTCCATCCAGGTCGGCCTGGGGTCTTCAACAAAATTTGGTCCAATGCATGTAAAGGAAGAGGAGAAATAATGGGAAGCACAAATTCCAATGTAGCCTTGCATTAACTGCTTTCCCCTGTATCCTTATTTCGCTCCACCCTACCATGCACCATCAAAAGTACCCTATCCAAGTTGGCTATAGGTGGCAGAGGTAAAACCTTAAGTCTCTTCTCAATAGATTTAATATTTTCCCTTAACTATTCCACCAACTTATCCCACTAAACCTTGCTAGTTTGATATTTATCAATAACTATAATGTAGGTGGCCGCATCATCCAACTGATGTTCAGTAACTAGATCTTCACTGACTGGAGAATATACATCTCGCCACCATTTTCTCAACTGTTCTAAGCTCAAATGCTTTGGTGCAAACTTATTTCTCCCTGTCATCACTTCAAAGTAGGAAATGCATCTATTATAGATATATGTCAGGGTGTCTTCAATTTTCCTCCTCTACTTATGCACCTTCTTCAAAACCTTTTTCCTTATTTGCAAAGCTTCAAACCATTCCCAAGGTTTTGCTACTCTGGAGGAAGGGAGAATTCCATCACTCACCAACTTATCCTCAGTATACTCCATGATGGTCTAGGTCTTTTGTAGTAGGAGATCTGTATCTTCCTTATCTTGAGCTAATACATCTTTCAACCAATTTATCGACCTCATTGCATCTCCTCCAGTTGAAAGGATGTCTTTGATAGCATTATCCCCCTTAATTTGCACCCCCTGTAACCAATTCATCATGGAAAGAGTAGTGGTATTCATCTTCTCTAGCTCTGTTATGGTCTCTTGTGGTAGGAAACTCTCAACAGAAGATACAAAGGTAATAGATTGCAAGGGATTCATCAAGTCTTGCAAGTATTTCTTTAATTTCTCATTCTCCTTTTTTAGTTCTTTCTTAGTCTACACTTCCTTCCTCAACTTGCCTAGGATCACCGCACTAGAGCCTTCATAATATTCAATATCCTGCTCCATAGAAGTAGGCCCAAGGTTGATGGTTTGTACATTGTAATCCTCTCTAGTTACATCATCTCTGTTCTTATCCGAAGTAGGAGTAGCAATGTGAACTACCCTGTTGTTGGTGTCATCTCTTTCAATCCTGGAAATAACCTTATCTTTCTTTTTTCCTTTTCCCTTTCCTATGTTTTCCAATAGATCATCCCAATTGGGAGGGGTATCATCCACAACAATATGTTTTCTCTTCAATTCCCTATCCAACCAACCTGGAACAATATATTCTGACTGTGCTTTACTCTATCCAACTTCATCTTGTTGGTCCTTAGGTGCATCTTCATTCAAATCCTGCTTCTCAGGAATCTCCTCAGCCTTATCCTCCTTTTCTTTATCATGCTCTTCTTCTTCATGTACCGGTGATGGAGTCTTAACTGGTACTTCCTCTCTTTGAGGAGGTCTAACTTATTCAGTTCCAACATGTGAATCCTCATATGTTACCAAGGGAGACTGCATCGCCCTCTCTATTTTTGACTCAACACTGAAGAGCTCACCCTCTTGAAATTATTCTCCTTCTGTATCTTGGTGACCTTCTTCTTCCTTGGATTCACCTAGTTCATCGTGAGCTTCATGAGAAGGAGGGATATCATCATGTTGCTCTGCATCAGGAGTGACTGGAGGGAGACCCTTGCTTGGCATACTATCTTTGGGAGGAGTTCTTGATTTCCTTGTGTACACTTGTGTCCTTTCTCCTAAGCTCTCCACATTTATCATAGGTGGGCCGACTTCCTCCCCTACCTTGGAGCTTAACTTTTCCTTCTGTGATAATCTCACCACTCTCCTCTTTGGAACAAGGACACTAACCTCCTTGTCCTCTTTTTTAGTTTCATCTTTTGCTGACTTTTTCGTTCTTGAAGCATGTTTCCTCTTCTTTGCAATTGGCTTCCTTTGTTTTTCTGCTTCCTGTTCTTCCTCGGCCTAAGCATCTTTAATTTTGATCTTGAAAGGAGAACTCACCTTTCCCTTATGCTAAGGATCCTGGTCACCTGACTCCTCAGAAGTGGAATGAGACTCCAAGTCTCCCATCAAATCATAGGTGCATTGCACACCTTCACTTTCCAGCTTCCACATCTTATGCTTGAGCCCTAGCTTAGTATACTTAATGACTGGAGTCATAAGTTGTTCCAGTTTTTTTTTCTCCTCTTCTAACCAGTCTATTTCTCCAACTGGATTTTCCTTCACTGCCTCATAAGCATGGCCTTCGATCAGATATCCATCCTCTTCAACTTGATCTGGGATGGCCTTCACATTGTAAATCCAGACCAAGTTAACAAGAAGCCTAGAAAATTTCTTCGTTCTAATCTCAAATTCATCACTGCAATTGGCCCAATAGTCTTCCATATCATCCTTGTGGCTATATTCTCTGCTGGCCTTCTTTTGTGCTTCGCCAGTTCTATCAAACCTGCATCTCTTTAAATGGAAGGATAACCCAAGAGTGCTCATTTCTTCCTCAGAAGCACTGGCTGAATTAATAGGACATGCCTCACTAGTTCCTATCCTCAAAGGGAAGTCACCACCAAATCCAGTCTTATGCTTATCCTTTTTCACAATGGCATCAAAGTCACAAATTTGACTCGTGACTTCCAAGGGTATGATATGGTCTGTTGGGTACCTTGGAAGTTGATATGGAGCCCTTTGACAACCATCTATCCTTATGTATGAGAAGGTGGGAAACTGTATGAACCAAGCCCCATAACTTTTGATTAGTTCCTTGGCCTGGTCAGATATCCTCACATGCTCTGCACCTTGCAATAACCTAGTGATGTACATGGTGAATGCATCATTCACCCTCCTATAGCTCGAGTTTCCCAGATGCAGTTGTGGATAAACCTCGCAGATCACATCTTGCCCAAACACACCTCTTGTACTTAGCCCCTTGTATGGATGGAATCTTGCAAGCAGGTAGACTAAGTAGGAGGTCATTGTGAAGGTATTTGTATGCAATACATTGCACATCTGCTCATGAATCATAACACTTATAATGCCTACACAATGATAGTTAATATTCTACTCCATCCTTACGATGACATGGAGCATCCAATTTTCAAACGTTCCAACACTCTTTGACCCTACCACCCTATTGAGAAGAGTGATAGCATCATAGTACCCCTTCTTGAATTTTGCTCTGAATAGCTGTTTGGGAAGCTTGGAGTAGTGAGACTTAGGTTTCTCCAACCATGAGTTGATGACCTATTGAGAATTGACAGTATCCTCCTCATAGAATTTCCTTGCCATATCCATATCAAAAGCCACCACATGAGATCTGTCTGGCATGTCAAAGGTCTGGGCTATGGACACATGATTCAAATTTGCTACAATTCTCCCTTGAGGGCCAACTATCTTCTGTGTGCCCTTATCATAGTGCTTGGCACACTCAAGAACCAATTCATAACATTGCACTGTGGGAGGGAATCCAGCCACATGTGCCAATCCTGATTCCAATGTTCTTCTAGCCAACAAAGGAAGGTTCTGCTTTGCCATCCTGGTCTTGAACTCCTCATATTCCCATAGTCCAACATTTGTATTAGTTACCTCCGACCAGAAAAAAGTAAGAATTCTCTCTAGAATTCTACTCTTGATGTCCATTTTGATTCTTTCTACTTCAAACACAGAAGACCCTTCTATACTTGGATCCATCACTTTACTCCTAGCTCCACTTGTCACTACCTTGCTTGACTCAGCTTGCACTTAACAAAGAAACCATAGTAAAGATCACATGAAAACCAAGTTAAATCAATCATAAACAACATAATCATCATCAAAATGAATCCCAGATAAGCAAGGTGTCATTAATTCACATAAAAATTGATCATATGAAAGTTCGGGTTTCAAGTCATCCTGCGGAATCCAAGCTGGAGAGGAATTTCAGAAAATTCCCAGCCAGACGGATTCCAGTGATATGAACATGAAAAGCATCCATTAGTCATTTAGTAAATCATCATAAGCCAAGAAACATCATGAGACATCTTTAAACAATTCAAATTGATCATACAATGCATAATTATCAGTTAACACACCATGCTATCTCTCCATCCTTCATTTTCAACAAAGTTCTGGGGAAATCCGCCAAAGATGGAATTCCACGAAAATGACAATGCCATATGAATTTCAGGAGAATGAAGGGATGAAGGAGAATTCAAAAAAATATGGAAGCGATGGAAATCCGCGAAGAAGGAAAGACTCTGAATTTCAACATATTTTGGGAAAACGAAGAGGACTAGGAAAATCGAGGAAATCTGCCAGCGAAGGAAAATCCTGAAACTGAAGGAAAACCAGAATATCGACGTTTTCTCACGATCTCGCTCAAATTGATGGAATGATCACATATTTGAGGAATTTGGGCCTGCAACAAGTTTGATTTGAACCTCCTACTAATTTTCTTTGAACTTAAGGTTCCTGTAAAACCAAAATCGAGAAAATAAAGATACCTTAGGCATGAAACCCTAAAAAGATGCACTTAAGTAAAAACATAGGAAAAGCTTGGGTTTTGGTTAGACATGGATGGGTTTCATATAGTAGTATTTACTTAAACGAAGCTACAGCAATTATGAATGGAAAAGACAAACTCAAAACTCTTGAAACCACAAATCGAGACTATATCAAACAACCCAAGCCAGAAGTACCCAAACATACGAGGAATTTGGACTCTAAGAAAATCTAGAACACCAAGGACCACTCACATTCATTAATCAAAAGCAAGGCAACATGTACATACCATTTGATGAAGTGGAGATCTATTTCAACAATAACAAATGACTGTTTATTGGTGCTCAACAAAGGACAACAACGATAATGCCCAGGAAATCACCACCAAATTCAACAACTTGCAAACCCGACGCTCCAAATCGAGTCAAACACCTCAAGATTAAGCTCCTCAACTCAATTGAATGCAAATGATAAAGCATAATGGCAAGAAAATCCCCAAAGATTGACTAAATACATCCCTCACAAATCATACAAGAGGCATTAATGCAATCGACAAGACATCCAAACAAAACCTAAAAATCCGACAAGGCGAAGCGGATATTGAGGAGAAATCGACCCGGCCGCGAGGAATTCCGTGAAAGTCAAAATTCCTGAACCATAGTGCAAATAAATAGAACCAAGTTTAGAATATCCTAGGGAATTCCCCACGAGTTGAATTTTCAGTAGCCAAAAAGAGCGAATTTTAAAACATTAGATTTTTCAAAGGTGCTTTCTAGAAGGGGCATTTGCATGAATAAGATAAGCATTCAAGCATGTACAAAGGTAACAAAACCTCAACATAACAAGGGCCCAAAACCAAAAGCGAAAGCAAAAGAGGGTCCCTACTCCAAGCGGGGTGTGTGTGCAAAAACTGCACAACACTTATGACTCATATAATTTTCCCTCATCTTCCATGGAAACATGAGTTCCTCCATATAAATCATAAGCCTTGTAGGTCCCTTATCTTCTTCTTTTTTCTTCTTTTCCTTCTTTTGTTTCTTCTCATACTGACCAGCCTCATCGTCGTCATCATCCCTGTCCTTATGCTTACTCTTCTATAATTCCTTCACACATTCAAATTGCTCCTCTTGTTGCATCACCTACTGAAGTTCTTCCTCTCTTTCTTTGTCCTTTCCATCCGAGATCCTTCATTCTTCATCCAACTTTTTCATTTTGCTTCATCAGACAAGATAAGTTGGCATGCTCCTTTAAATGTTTCTTTTTCTTTAAGCCAATCATCTATTTTCAATTCCATGTTTCCAAGAATACATAAAGCATTTGATGAGTTTTTATCCACCTTAAGTGCATCCCCAATCAATTCTAGGTTTGGTGCATTATAGAAACATATTCCAAGAGAAGATGATGCATACAATGAAGATAGATAAGCTACCTCAAAATTTTAGTCAATAAAATATTGTTTGTCCCTTCCAAATCCATTTGACATAGTTCAATGAGATGCATTATCAAAACCTCAAATGAATCATCTATGTTATCTTTTCATTTCCTCTTTCTTGTTTTTCATGGGCAGCCTATTTTTAGTCTTTATTTTAGAATTTTTTTTGTGTCCTTCAATGTATTATGCTTTATCTTTCTATCAGATTCTAGATTAAAAGAACCTATAATTGAAAATGGATTAATTCGTCTATTTTTATTTTACAGTCCCTAATAGGTGGATTAAATTATTATGATGTTAAAAAAAATCTTGTACAACGTAATGTCCACTTTTCAAAATGAAACCAAGTTGAAACTAAAATGCTCATCATTCATTTCCCATGGGCCTTTGGGATTTTTCTCTTGGAAATAGGAGTATAATAATAACTCGAGACGATCTTAATGTCATAAAAGAGGCCACTTAAGTGTTGGCACAGAGACCAAGAAATGTTTATTATATAAATGGGGCAGACATTGTGCTAGCCGAAAGGGGTCAATTTGATATTGAAAAGGAAATTTTTATACAAGAAGTTGTTGCAGGAAACATCTTTGTTCAAATTCCTGATGTGTGGGTAAATCTAGCACATGTTTACTTTGCACAAGGATAGTTTTTGCTTGCAGTGAAAATGTTTATGCTACAAATGCGATAGCCATTGTAAAGTGTTGGCACAGAGAATAGGAAATGTTTATGCTACAAATGGGGCAGCCATTGTAAAGTACTGGCACATAGACTAGGAAATGTTTATGTTGCAAATGGGGTAGCCATTGTGCTTGTTGAAAGGGGTCAATTTGACATTGCAAAGGAAATATTTACATGGGTACAAGAAGTTGTTGCACAAAACATCTTTGTTCAGATGCCTGATGTGTGGGTAAATCTAGGGCATCTTTACTTTGCACAAGGACAGTTTGCACTTGCAGTGAAAATTTATCAAAATTGTTTGAGGAAATTCTATTTTGGCACTAACACCCAAATTTATTATATTTTGTTTGAACACATTATGAAGTAGAATAGTTACAAGATTATAAAAGAACATTATTAAGAATAGTAGATTGTAATGAGCATTTCAAATTTTTGTTTAATGTAATGAGGGTTTCGAATTACCTATGAATTAACTGCAGAGGGTGTCCCCAAATCCGATTTCTCTATAAAGGGCCTTGGTGAATTCAAATTCATTGCAGCGAACTCTGAATTCCTTTCCCTTGCCCGTCTTTTCAAAAGTCTCCAGGTCCTCTCTAAATCCTTATTGCCCATGCAAGTAGCTACTATAACTGATCAAAACTACTCATGTTAGGCTAATGGATGAAGCGAGGTCAAGCGAGATGAATGAATCTTCAATGAACGATATAAATGAATCTACAATGAAAGTGAATAATCATGCCAATACATCGCACCAATAATTGGCCGAATTGTTTTTTAAAAAAATTGTCTAATTTGGATTTGATGACTAACTATTTAGTCATTTTTTATTTTTGTGACTAAATAATTTTTTATTCAATGACCAAATTAGTCATTTATTTACTCATTTATAGCTGAGTTGCAAAAAATGAGTAGAATTTAGTCATTTTTAGTTGCTGTGACTAAAAGTTTTAGTCACGTAGCCATTTATTTTCCAAATTCTACTAGTGTACTTTGTCTTCTTATGCATTCTGCATATGGTTTGATATAGTAGGGGTTTGATGATAGTTCATTAAATATAATATTATTATACTTATACATATATATGAGTAGCTCTGACCCTAAAATATCAGATCGCCCATGTCAATTTTAATTTTCAAAAAATGCATTCGATAGCCAGCAAATCTTTTCTCTAAAATCTTTGCAAACTTTTTCAAAATTCTCATTCTCAACGGATCCTAGCCGAGCGTGTTTCCTTCATCATGGGTTTTTAAAGAAACTTAGAAAAACCTTCCTATGAGAGGAGGGAGTAGATTTTCCTATGGGAAGCATAGACCTTCCCTCGTGAGGGGCCATTTTCTTCTTTTTAAATTCCTTGCTGAAGTGAACACCTTTCAAAGAGTTCCTTGATGTTGAATTGATTTGCAAGAAACACTCTCAATTTCAAACAATGCATCCCTTAAGGTGGACCCTTTTTCTTTTGACGGGTTCCTGAGGGGCCCCTTTGAAAGCTATTCCTTGAATTTTTGACTGTTTGTGTGACTATCTTCTTGTTTTCCTACGTTGCTACATTTTTTTCTGACATGTTTTATCTGCAAATTAACATGTTGCTTTGTAGGTGTGCCTGTGAAGTTTCTTTCTAGTCTGACTCTACGAAGTCCCCTTACACTAGGCTTCCTTCAGGAGAGAGTACTTGGGGGCGCCTTCTTTGTAGGTATGAGGGTCTATGAAGCACTTGCATATTGCAAGATTTATCCATTGTTGGTTTGTGGGCCTTTGGTGTACTTTGTTCAACTTCGTAGTTTCACAGAGCTATAGAGTCCTTTTGTTCGAACCTCCTCAAGAGAGAGTACATGTGGATTCCTTTGCTTGCCTTGCACTTTCGAGCTCTCCAGATCATAGTCTTCCTCCTCAATGGTTCAGGTATACATTTCTAACTCTTTGATCTACTTATTGAACACTCATTTATACTTGTGCTCGCTAAAGTAGGGGAAAAATTTATAGGAGAAAATTTGCACCCCTTATGTAAATTCCCCTTTTGCAACTCTTCACCTTAGAAAATCAAACCCAAAGGTGAAATTTCACATCCCCTACCTGCCTTCCATCCACTTGGAATTTTTCCTATGTGTCGGTGGGGGAATATTTATCGTGGACATAAGTGCAGCGTGCAGAAATCTACATGACACGCTGCTATCCCTGATAGATTCTTGCCTCTAGTGTCCGCAGGCACATTATGCTCTCCATTGGGCATGAAGCGTAATGCCTATATGTCAACCATTCAACCCGGAAATGGCTCTTTCCCTCCTAATCTTCCTTCAAATGCATAATTTTCACTATCACTTCATCTCTTTAGCAATCCATCTCATCTTCTTCACAATTCTAGCAACTTCACTTGATCTCTTGAGCATTTTCACAACTCCATTGAGCATTACAACTTGTTACTCCATCAACTTTATTTTCATACATGTTGTTCTACCATAGAAGCTATAAGTTTGGAGTCTTGTGAGACCTCCCTTCATCACTACTATGGCCATGTCGACCTTTCCAAGCTCCTTGTCTTGCATTCTCCCTTCATTGGCCTTGAGAGCCTTTGGGTGGAGGTGGTATTTCTTCACTTTCCTTTTCTTATTGTGGTTTGATAGAGTAGCATTGCATCTTTTGTATTGTTCAATACTCTCCTTTCTATTTCCTTTATCATATTTTCTACTTCATGGATTTCTTGGTTGTCCATGGAGGTGGAAACACCAAAGCGTGGGTTTGACTGAGGCAAATCCCTATATAGCCCAATATTTTTCCCTCTCTTGGCTATGTGTAGGTGAATGTGTGCGTGGAGCCCACTGGCGAATTAGAGCCTTAGTGAGTTGATATTCATCACCCTTATCTTCATCTACCTTATTTATCATTTATGTAGCTATTTCTCATACTTCATAGTTTTTTTATTTTGTTAAACTCAATTAGCTAGACCATTAGTAGGTTCTCTCGTATTTTACATTGTGTTTCACTCTTTTTAGCTGTACAAATGCCAGTGTGCCAAAGAGACGCAAACACGTCATGTTGTCGTCCCAAACCTGTGTTGTTGTCCTCAAGAAGAGAGCTATCTAAGGTGTAGTCCAAATTCTAGAGACCGGATCGTCTAGCCCCATTTAGGTTTTTGAATCTTTAGAGTGACAGAAGCACTCGAGAGTGCTCTTCATTCTTGATTCTTTTCTTAGACACCCATTATCTTGAGGTAAGATAGGGCAGCTCTCCACTCTCGGCTCTTCATGACCTGGAGCCTTAGTGTGGTTGGTCCCCCTACCTTACAGTTTCTATTGATATGGTGCAAGTTTTGTTACAGATCAAGGTGTTTATTCCTCTATTGGAGATAATGAGAATTGAGGAATACAAAGAGAAGGAAATTTCCCTCATCAATGGTGCAAATGTAGCCTCTACGAGTAAGAAGAAGGTTGTTTCCCTGCCTAAAAGAGGTAAAGAAAAATAAAAAAGGTTTGAACCTCAAAGTGATACTAATAAAATACCTAAAGTATACTTGGGAACAAATATGGCTACATTTCCTACTCAAGTTGATCCTTTTATGTCACACTACAAATTAATGATATATTGGTTAGGAATTGCATGATTGATTTAGGAGTATCTACCAATATTATGCCATTGACCATCATGAAAGAATTGGGGCTACAAGTTAGTAGATCATTTGGATAATTCTTTACAATGGACTCTAGGAGGCTTCGATGATTGGATTAATGAAGGATGTATAGTTCAAGTTAAATTTCTTCCCTGAGAAATATTTTTTTATGAATGTAACTTTGGTTGACATCACACCTCAATGTGGGATGTTTTTGTTAAGAAAATGGTTAGCAACAATTAGTGGAAGCATACAACTGGATTTATCTTATTCTATGATCCCTATCAATGGCAAGAGTGTTAAGTTGAATATAGAAAAAATGTCTCTTAACCTTGTTGAAGATCTTCATTCAGTTGAGCAAGTATGTTTCATTAACGTTGGCATGGATAACTTTAGAGTTGAAGAAAATTTGGCTGAGAAGAAATAAATTGCACCTATATCTCAAGAAATTAAAGAACATGTTCATGATGATGGTTTATGGTCAATTTTTTTTTGGATAATGTACAAAAGAGGGAGCAGGTGTTGGGGTGATTCTCATATCACTAAGAGGTAAGTCCTATAAATACTCATTTTCTCTAAAATTTGAATATACCAATAATGTTGCAAAGTATGAAGCTTTATTATTAGGACTAAATATGGCTATCAAACATAATATTAAGAAGCTTAGAGTTTTAGGGGAATCTGAGTTGATAGTATCCCAAATTAGGGAAAAATATGTGTCTAGACAAAAAAATGTTGAAGAAATATAAGGCTATTGTATGGGATACATTGAGTTGTTTGATGCTTTTTCTATTGACTAGGTGGAGAGGTCCAAAATGTAATGGTAGACCTCCTTGATAATGTATCTTTGATAACTAATGATATTACATTTGTTGGGATATCTAAGGTTGAAGTAAAAACAAGGTAATATATTCTAGACAATATTTGTAATTGGTAGGTGTTCAATGATGATCAGGGTCTGTTAAAATTTCTACCATATCCAAGAGATTGACTTACAAGGTTTTGTGGAAATAATTGATGGAAAAGAAACTATCTTTGGGAATGAGGTTATCCAGCTAAAAACAAATAAGATCTCAAAAGGGTTGGAAATTTTAGAAAGATTCTTTGATAGTTCAGATAAGTGTAATGTGAATTCAGTCCCTACACATGAGCAAGACCTTGAGAAAGTAAATTTAGGGACAAAGAATGCACCTAATAAGGTTTATATTGGGAAGAAAATAAGACAAAAAATTAGAACCATGCTTATTGAATTACTCAAAAAATATAAACATGTATTGGCATGGTCATATAAGGACCTAAAGGCATATAGAGAGGGCTTGTTTCAACATGATCTCCCTTTGAAACTAGATGCCAAGCCCTTTAGGCAGAAGCAAAGACCTATGAATCCTACATTGGCACAAAGAAAGCAACAAGAGTTAATGAAATTCAGAGATGGAGGTATTATTGAGCCCATTAGACATTCTATATGGGTCTCTAATCTAGTTGCAATTAGGAAGAAAAATTGAGACATTAGGTTATGTGTGAATTTTAGGAATTTAAATGTGTCTTGATTGAAAGATAACTATTCATTGCCTAATATGGAGACAATGTTACAAAGGGTCACTGGTTGTGAGTTGTTTTCAATGATGGATGGGTTTTCAAGCTACAACTAGGTTAAGTTGAAAGAATCCAAGTAGTATATAACTACATTTACTACACCATGGGGCACGTGCATCTATATTAGAATGTCATTTGGTTTGATCAATGTTGGAGAAAATTTTTAAAGGACTATCGATGTTGTATTTTTTAGACTTCATTGATGTGTTCATGGTTGTGTATCAAGATGATTTGAGTACTTTTTTCTAAAAAATGTAGAAGATAATTGTAGGCATCTAGAAAAGATCTTTGTTAGAGCTTTGGAGTATGGAAAATTCCTTAATCCCAAAAAGTGTGTATTTGGGGTAACACAAGGGAAATTGTTGGGCCACATAGTTTCAAAAGAAGGAATCAGAAATGACCCAGAGCATGTTACTACCATTGAAATAATTCCTCATCACAAAACCATTAAAGGTATTCAATATTTCTTTGGGTAGGTAAACTTTGTAAGAATATTTGTGACAAGCTTTGCTAAGATAACAAGATCCATTTCCAGGATGTTGAAAAAAGGGGAGTCTATATCATGGAGTGAAGAGATAACCAAGGCCTTCAAAAGTATCAAGAAATAAATCAAACAAGCCCCTATACTGAAAGCACCATACTTTTCAAAACCATTTCAATTATTTTTTGCTTCCTTTCACACCATAGATGTTGTTTTGCTACAAAAGAATGATAAAGGATATGAGAAACCTATTGATTTTTTCAGTAAATATCTTCAAGTTGTTGAGTTAAAGTATGACATATTTGAGAAGTAGGCTTATGCACTGGTTAAAGTAGTAAATAACTTTAGACCATATCTGGTAGGAGCTAAAATTATCACTTATGTCCCAAATGTTGCAGTAAAAGACATATTCACACAACAAGAAGTTATAGGGAGAAGATGTAGGTGGATCAACAAGATCTAAGAATTCAATATTGATATTTAGATAACAAATATTTTTAGGGGAAAAGGGTTGGAAAAGCTTATGGTTGAGTCAAACCTAGAGGCTAATTAAATAAATAATGTGGAGATAGGCTCAACATCAATAGTTTGTAATTTGCAATCATCTCCTTGGTATCAAGACATTGTATATTATATTAAGAATATGCCATGTCCATAAGGCATGAATGATAACCAAAAGAGAACTCTAAATATTCATGACATCAAATATGTTGTCCTATAGAGTGAGTTGTACTAGGGGAATAGAGATGGAATATTGCCTAAATGTGTAAATAAATAATAGGCTACCCAGATACGAAATAATATGCATAATAGAGTTTGTGGAGGTCACTTCATGGCCAAAATAACTACACAAAGGATTCTCAGATTTTTTTATTGGTGGCCTACATTGTTTACAGAAAATTAGAAAATGGTAAGAAGATGTGATTCTTGCCAAATATTTTTCAGGAAAGTTGAGACATTTTGGAAATTTACCTTTGAGACCAATGTATGTAGAAGCTCCATTCCAACAATGGGGAATTTATTTAATTGGATAAATAACAAAAAATCTAGTGGTGGACATAGGTGGATCTTGATAGCAACTAACTACTTCACCAAATGGATTGAGGCTATCCCCACTAGAAGAGCTACAAGTAAAGTTGTGATGGAATTTGTATTGTACAACGTTATTTCCAGATTTGGAGTACATATGTGTAGACATGTAAAAATTCCTAACACATATCACATCCTGAAACTACATTTTTCCATCAGTGGTATCATTTTCATTACCATTATTAAATTTATCATTATTTCACATTATTTGCATCATTAATCCCCTTTTAACATCATTTTTATCATTTAACCCTATTTTCCTCTATTAATTAAATAATCTTGAATTGTTTAATTAATTCACTATTTCATTAATAATTTTCTCCTTCATCCTCTTAATTAAATAATTTTAATTATTTAATTAGGTTCATCTAATATTTCTTCTAATCCCATATAATTAAATAATTTTAATTATTTAATTATCCCCCTTCTAATCTTTTTTCTCCAATGGAATATTATTTTTTAAGAATGACATATTCTCATCCTCCATAATCTAATTATTTAATTATCCTAATTTCCCTCAAAATATCTTGACTTAACTTGTCTCAACCATTTCTAGCCCTTCATCTTGAAATCTAATCTCCACCCTTGATCTAAAATATCCTAACCAGTTTCATATAAACGTGGGGATATTTTGAGTTCTAACTAATCACATCCATTGATCTTCCTTGATTCACTCTACTTTGTTGGTGTTGAGGATCAATCTCAACCCTTCTTTGTGGGCATTGAATCTCAATCTTGACCATTTATCTAATTTCATAAAATCTATAAAATCATCTTCAATCCTTCACATTCATCATCTATAATTTTCATAGCTAATTCATGTCCATTTGAGTTTTGAGCATTCATCTTGAGCATTTAGGTCATCTTTGCATCACATTCAATCAAGATTTTTCTAGTAATAATGGAGGCTTCAAGTGTTTGAGCAATCCAACACCATACAATACCAAGCTCTCCAACAATGGGATGGTGAGATTGTTTCATGTTTTTTTTATTTCAATTATGTTTGATTTGATTATGTTAACATTAGGGTTTGATTTCATGGCTTGATCTACAATCCATTATCATTGGTAAGTGGGTTTCTTTTATCTTGTTTTAAGTTATTTAATTGAATTCTTGTATTCTTAATACATTCCTCTTTTACCCTTTACACTATCACATTGATCTTTGATAATGCAATGTACTTTAGGTCTAAGGAATTTACAACTTTCTATCATAAATATGAAATAAGTCTCACATATTCCTCTCCTTATCATCCACAAAGTGATGAACAAGTAAAATCAAGCAACAAAAGTTTGATGAAGACTATAAAGAGGAGGATAGAAAAGAAAAAAAGCTCTTGGTATTCAAAGCTTAGGCTAGCATTATGGGTTGATAGAGTAACCTTTAAAAATGCCACTAGTAAATCTTCTTATGAACTCGTATATGGGTCAAATGCAATATTGCCTATCAGTAAATTGTTTTTGATAGAGGTATAAATAGGTTTTGAAGGGACCCAAAACCCTTTACAATAAAAAAAAGGCTGCAAATAAAACAACCTGCAACCAACCAAACACCAGCCCCCAAACAAAACCCGTTAAGATTTACATTTAGAACTACTCTTGTGGGAGCGAAGAGTCATGTCAAAAGAAGTCCTAGAGAATTTTGATTTCTTGCCCTTAACTGTAATCCAACCTTCTTCCACTTGCACTACCTTATCATGCCAAGCCAGCATACTATTTTCTTGAAGATGAATGCCTACACCCACAGTCTCAAAGATTTCATCATTATTCTTTAGTGCAGGCATTGACGAATTAGAGAAGCCACCAGAAATGGCGAACAAAGACCCAATCTCATGATCTTTAGGTGTTTCAAAATGATGTTCAACTTCATAAACCCCACCAATTGAGACATCTGGAGGGGATGTCTCATGAGCCTGTGATTCTGACACAACCACCTCAGAAAAGATCCTATGTTGATCAACATTCTTCTCAACCGTATAATGTTGTTGAGAGGCACCTTTCCACCATGACGTCGATGATTTTTTCTCAAATCCACATTGTGCAGCAGCGTGACCTATTTTAAAACATCTTCTACAATGGAAGGGAATCCCTTCATAGTACAAAGATTGGACCCAAGAACCCTTAGAAGTTTTAATTAAAATCTAAAAAAGTAGCCCTTTTGAAACATCCATTTCAACCAAAATATAGGCAAAGGTGGAATGAAGTATGTCAGAAGTAGCATAATCTACCAACAAAAAATAACCTAGGGAATCACCCACTTCCTCCAAAAGGGGGTCAAACCATAAGTGGAGGGGAAGGTAAGGCAACCGAACCCAAATTGGGGTCTTGCTAAAAGTTTCAGAAGTGGGGTTGAAATCAGCATGCCAAGGCTTTATCATCAACAAAAATTTATCCTCCCAGCTAAAAAAATTGTCACATAAAATAATGTTTATGTCTTGAGCATTATCAAACTTAGCAACAAAAAACCCCTTAGCCATGGGGAAAATGAGAACTTTACCAGAGATTAGAGGCTGCCATTCATTGGAAATCCAAGAGTGCAGTTGAGGGAGGCTAGGCCAAAAGCTCTTAAATCGACAAATCACCCCAGTAGTAGAGAGCTCAGAAGTGTTTTCATCTATTTCTTCTTCAGTTTCCACTTTCAGAGCCACAAAAATGGCATTGGAAATAGGTATAAACCCTCCAGTCATTGTCCTCCCAGTCCGGATCTGCACAACAAACCTAGCCTTAGCCACATGGTTGCAGCCCCTGCTATGACCACAGCCAAACCCCGTCCCTTTCTCTTTCGCAGTGGGAATGCCACTGTTAACGTTCTGGGAGCCATCCTTACCACCAACGCCAGCGCCATCAGCTCCCAATGCCATGGTAGGGTTTCCACGGGATGCCATCGCTGAAGGCATATACCTATCAGTAAATTGTTACCCATTTACAATTTTATTCAAGAGAGTGATGAGGAAATTTTTTATTCCATGATGAACATTGTAGACACTAAAAAATGTCTTGGTCCATGAGGGTGATTTTTGCATCATCTTGGTCTTCATCCCTACATAATTAAATAATTTTAATTTTTAATTATTCTTCTTTGATCATGTTCCTCTATTAATTAAATAATTTTTAATTTTAATTATTTAATTAATTCACCTCTTAACCTTTATTTTACTATGATCAATTAAATTAATTTAATTACATCGCTAATCTCCTTTTCTTCAATAATTAAATAAATTATTATTTAGCCTCGCCCTCACAAAGGCGTTTGGTCGTCCAAGGTGGAGGAGGTGGTCGGACGGTTAGGTAGGAGCGGGCTTGGTTTTGTTCAGTCACATCAACCTACCTCAGTTGGCCGAATACGACACTCTTTGCTTGGTTATCGGTGAAACCGCAGTCTTTAGGTGGCGCAGAGGCATGTTGGGATCAATTCACATGGTGTCGCTTGGTTGACACGTTGGGCACGGATATCTTTGTCCTAACCGCGGAAGTGCCGAGTGGTATAGGCCATTATTTGCATTAATCATGAAACTGAGTTGGATGGACGGAGGCGGCTTTCTTCTCATGCCAAGGACAGATTTGTTTCTCCAAAATCTTCTTGTATATGTGATCTGCAGGATCATTATTCGGGGCTTTATTATGTTTAAGTTGCCCGTCTCTAAGTATGGGCTCGACATTTGGTTGTTGCTTTGTTTGTTTGCTTTTTCTGTTGCAGGGTGCGCTCGGCAAATTCCCGTCAATGGAGAAGAAGACACGGTCGAAGTTTACTATCCTCATTTCGTCGGAAGAGCTGGTCTCCTTTGGAGTGGACACTCCCGTTTCATTAACTGCGACGGAAAGGCAAATTGCATTTCGCGAGATCACAGACCAGCGCCTAAAGCGCATTTTGCTGGAGGATGACCCGACGACGCTCGTGGCTGTGAAGATGGTCTTAGGCAAAGGCCACATTGAAAGGAAAGAATATGCCCGCGACAATGCTCAAATTTCATCGCGGTTCCTCGCTGTCCTCCTGGATTTAGGTATTCCGAAGCCAGTGGCCAGGGACTTGGTGGTTAGTTTGTTTCGGGAAGATTTGTTGGGCGGTCTCGACATTACCCTGAAGGCGGCGTTTAGTGGCAAGGGCATTCCGCGCCCTGAAGATATCATCTCCCTCTGGGATTCCGATGAAGCGGTCAAAGTGTATCCGTTTATTCTGGATCTCAAAGGACCTGCTTTATCTCGTCACCGAAAATTGGCCGACGTGGCCGTGGAGTTTCTGAAAAGAAAAATGAAAATAGTGCCGGTGGAGGGGATGGATTGGGTCGAAGGTTTCATATGCTTTGCAGAAGTCAACGGTTTCTGGTGATTAGTCGGGTATTGCAGTAGCTATATGTTTTGATAGCTCTTGTTTTAGGATTCTCTGCTTTCAAGAACTCGAGATATAGTATTTGGCTGTTGTGGTGGTTAGGACTTTGTTAGTTTCTCCTTCGTTTTGCTACTTTTATGTTTTAAACTGCATGAAAATGATCTCTGCTAGCTCTTTTTGGTGGTCTGATGGTCTTCATTGAAAATATCCTGCTCAGCAGACGTTTGTAATGCTTTCTCTATCTATGAAATATCACCTTACGTATCAAAAAAAAAAAAAAAATATATTATTATTTAATTATTTATCTTTCACTATTCATCTATAGTCAAATAATTATTATTAATTGTTTGTCTATTCATTAATCTTTTAATTCTTCTATAGTCAAATAAATTTTAATTTATTTGGCTATCTTTTGGCATTTCTTCCCCATTAAATGATTAATCCAAATTAATTATTTAATTCTATTTCTCCATTTCCTCCTATTTAATTAAAATGGTTGCATAAATCATTTTAATTAAATGCCCACTTGTCTTTTCCTCAAATAAATAATTTAAATAAATTATTTATGTCTTCACTTGGTCAAAGATTCCTTCTCATGAATTAAATAATTTTAATTTTTAATTTCTCCACTATCTCATTTTCAAATCTCATTCATCGATTGACTCTGGTCCCTTCTTAATTTTGATCGTTCATTTTGTAACCTCCACTTCTCTGTGTTGCATGTCCTCTCATCCATTGATCTTAGAATATTTCTAGAAACTTAATCTTGACCATCCATTCGAATGGTTGTCTATAAAAGAATCCTTCCTCCTCCATTTTCGATTTAACAACCACTTATCTTTGACTTTCATGCTTATTGTTTGTAGGTATTGCATGCATGCTTCACGATCTGAGGGAAAACTTGCAAAGGTAGCTTGAGGAGATACAAGAGAAGGATTCAACTTCAATATGGGGAGTGTTTCTAATTTGAATGCTTTTTTTCTTCATATTTGATTTTTTTCTCTTATTTAGATTGGATTTCTAGCTTAGATAGTGTTGTGGTTGTCACAACTTCTACCAGCATAGATTCTAGTGACAACCACAACACTATCTAAGCTAGAAATCCAATCTAAACAAGAGAAAACAATCAAATTTGAAGAAAAAATCATTCAAATTAGAAACACTCCCCATATTGAAGTTGAATCACTTCTCTTGTATCTCATCAAGCTTCCTTTGCAAGTTTTCCCTCGAATCGTGAAGTATGTATGCAAATACCTGCAAACAATAAGCGTGAAAGTAAGAGATAAGTGGTTGTTAAATCAAAAAATAGAGGAAGGATTTTTTTATAGGCATCCATTTGAATGGACGATCAAGATTAAGCTTCTAGAAAGATTCCAAGATCGACGAATGAGAAGACATGCAACATAGAGAAGTGGAGGTTACGAAATGAATGGTCAAGATTGAGAAGAGACTAGAAATAATCGATGGCTAAGATTCAAAAATGAGATAGTGGAGGGAGATAATGGAGAAATTAAAAATTAAAATCGTTTAATTCATGTGAAGGAATCTTTGACCAAGTGGAGGCATGGATAATTTATTTAAATTATTTATTTGAGGAAAAGGCAAGTGGGCATTTAATTAAAATGATTTATGCAACCATTTTAATTAAATAGGAGGAAATGGATAAATAGAAAAATAATTAATTTAGATTAATCATTTAATGGGGAAGAAATCTCAAAAGATAGCCAAATAAATTAAAATTTATTTGGCCATAGAAGAAATAAAAGATTAATGAATAGACAAACAATTAATAATAATTATTTGACTATAGACGAATAGTAAAAGATAAATAATTAAATAATAATTTATTTAATTATTGAAGAAAAGGAGATTAGCGACACAATTAAATTAATTTAATTGATCATAGTAGAATAAAGGTTAGGAGGTGAATTAATTAAATAATTAAAATTAAAAATTATTTAACTAATAGAGGAACATGATCAAAGAAGAATAATTAAATAATTAAAATTATTTAATTATGTAGGGACGAAGACCAAGATGATGGGAAAATGATGCTCATAGACCAAGACATTTTTTAGTGTCTACATTTTTCCCCTCTTTGACTTAATGCAATTCATCGTGTTGTATCAAAGAAATTTAGTCAAGATATGCCCCAGTGAAAGCAAGGTAGACACGTGCCCCCTTGGGAGAATTTTGCAAATTTTCAAAAAAAATCAAAAAATTTGGGAAATTGTCTTAATAAGTCAATTTGATAGTCAGGAGTTTGATTGTGCAGATGAAAATGATTTTTGAGGTCATTAAGGGGGTCAAATTTAGGTTCAAAGTTGTCCAAGAGTGCGACCAGTAGACATGCCAAGTGCAAACCCTAATTTTTAGGCTATAAATAGGAGCTTGATTAAGAAAATAAATCATTTGTGCATTCCAAATTTAGAAATCCTAGGAGCTCTAGGTGAGAAAATTTGAGGTGATTTCGTCAGTTCCAGACACTGCACACATAAGCTACCACATCCATACATTTCATCGTCCTCAGGGAGTGCTCGCCCTGATAAGTACTTAAAACCCTCCTTGTGATTTTTTTTATTTTCATGCATTTTAGCTAGGAAAGAATTTAGTAGGCAATTGCATCTCATGATGTGTGATGTAATTGCGTGTGCGAGCGACACATGTGAAGTGGTTTTCCGCAATTTCCTCATCGTGATGCAAGTGTATAGGTCTAGGGTAGGGATGGCTACGTTCCAACGCATTTGAAATTGTACGCCCAATTGATTTTCTAAGTCGCACACATGACCAAAAATGATGCAATCAAAATTTAGCAACATAATCATGATTGGAAATGATGCATGTGCAAAAAAATGATGCAATTATAGTTGTGAAACACTAAGAATTAATGCGACACATTTGACGAGCACATCGATGCAATTGATTGATGAAAAACCTGCCCTAATTTAGGATAGAATGACTTGCTCAACTTAGATCTAATAGGTCAAATGAAGACTTTAGATTGACACAGTGACTTCAGTTGTGGTTTCAGGTTGTACTACCTCCTATCTATATGCGGGAGTCATGACTGGAAATGTTTTAGCTTTGAGATCAACTAGATGAGGTCTAGAGGTAGGCACTTTTAGTTCTTGGCTTATTCTATGTCACATATATTCCCATTATCAGGGCAAATAGGGGCATGCTAATGACACTGGTGGAGTGGTGACACTCTAAGACTTGTAGTTTCCATCTGCCGACCAGGGAGGCCACTGTTATCCTAGAGGATGTTTACATGATGTTGTGGTTGCTAATTCACAGAGAGCAAGTATGATATAATCTCGTCTGAGGGCTGCAAGATATTTATAACTACTATGATGTGATGATGATTCAAAGCTTGGAATTTAGGGTTACGAGATGAGGTGGGAGACCCTAGTAGAGAGATATGATAGATTTGATTGCATTATGTGTATATTGATTGTCGGTGTGATGATTCTAGATATCAGGGGTCATGGTTTCTCAATAGGCTAGGGAGAGGTGTTAGCAGGTATGGTCCAGGATGAGACAGTATATGCATGGGGACCATGTCTATTGGGTATGTTATACTTCCAACTCCATGACATTGTATACAGAGGGGGACAAAGCATGAGTTGCAGGGTTACATTGCTGATGATATGGGCATGGGAGAATATAGCAGTCTTCCGACCACTAGTGGCACAACAGTTGGGAGCTAGTGCTCTATATGTATATTTGTATCAGGTGCCATCACACAAACACATGTAGGAGATATTGGATATTGGAGACACGATATCGATACATTGGTGAGCTTCATCTGGAGACCTTTCAGAGATTGTGATCTGTGGGTGGGTGAGGATGATCATCTGCCATGGTGCTGATAGCCTAGGTATCTAATAGGTCAGACTATGTAGTTTCAACACATCATAGAGATGTATTTTCTAGATCATGCTAGACGATAGTTCAGAGAGAGGTAGGGTGTCCCTGTAGGCACAATAGAGTTTGCATGGTTTTCACGAGAGGTGCATTCGTGGGGATATATGATACCAGTGACTACCACCGAGGAGGAGATTGATTCTATACATATGATACATTGAGGATGGAGGGGAGGTGATGCATATGTAGTGACGACACTAGAGTATGATGCCTAGTGGTTGGTTCATAGGCCCAGTACATATACTGATCCAGAGTAACCAACACTAGTAGAACATAGAGGCAGGGGCCCACGAGGTTGGAGAGGAGATAGAGGATGGAGGGGTGGAGGGCGAGGAGATGGAGGATAGGGAGATGGAGGGGGAGATAGAGGATGTAGTTGGGGAGGTCAAGGAGGAGACCGACACTGGAGGAGGAGTGACGTAGGATGGCGAGCGGTGAGACATTTATCATCAATCGAGGAGGAGGATGAGGAGGACCAGCCAGAGGTTAAGGTAGCAGTGGAGATGACAATGGAGGAGGGAGAGAAAGATGCAGAGATTCTAGCTCTAGAGGTGGGCCACTAGGAGGTATAGATGATGGAGGTTGAGGAGCATGAAAAGGAGAGGTGAGAGGAGCATGCAGATTATCCAGTGATGGGAGAGGCAAAGAGATTCCTCTGAGAGAGGATTTTTTTGCAAGTGGATGTCGAGGAGGGGTTGGAGGTCAGGTTCAGAGCAAATGAGGGTACAACAAATCAGAGGATAGCCACCCTACAGGCTCAGGTACAGGCCTTAGAGGTAGAGGTGAGGAACCTTATGATAGAGTGAGATGGCCTAAAGGCTGAGAGAGACACTCTCTAGATAGAGAGGGAATTAACCATCATCAGTTGGTAGTAGACTGACCAAAGGATGCTAGAGTTTATAGTGACATGTAGTGGGTCAGTGGTAGATGTTGCATGGGAGTATACCAGGGCTAGAAAGGGGATGTAGTATTATAGGGATCTGTATGAGAGGGTGGTATCGCTAGGGAGGAGAGAGTTAATGTTCTCACATATTTCAAGTGGATCCCAGAGCAGATCACATAGCAGGTCTCATAGCAGGCACTCCCATAGCATATCACAGAGTGGTGAGACATCAACCCTCAGATGGTCAACTCCATATGATAGGCCATCCACATCAGAGCATAGGTCTCTAAGGTAACCTCAACGGGAGGATAGATAGGCATCAGAGGCAAGGGAGCAAGGAAGCTCAAGCTAGAACCTATTTTGACATTGTTATGACACTATATTTTGATTATCAAGCCTGCGAGCTCCATTTTGATTAGACATGATATGTATCTTGAAATTGTACTATGACACATATTTTTGAGCAATATATGATATGAGTTTTTCAGCAATTTATGATATGCAGTTCCATGTGATTATGCTACATGGTGATGATTATGTTATGCTATGGATGTTCATGTATTTATGATGTGTATGTATTCTATATGATTATGTGATGGATAGATATGATAGATGGTTACACATTTATGATTATGTTATGGGAATTCATGCCTTTATGATATGTATATATTATAAATGTAGTATGGATGACTTAATTTTATGATGCGATGTAATATGTGAATGTAATTAATGTTGATATAATGTGGTGCTTATAGGTTATGCATATGATGATTAGAAATGTGTAATGTGAATGCAAAAAATGATATACAATAATGTGATTAATGTTATTCAATGTATATTAAATGTGATGCAATGTATATGGAATGTGATAAATGGAAATGAACTATGATCATAATGTACCATGCAATGTTGTGATAGGTTATGAAATGACAATGCAATATGGATGCACTCTATGTTTTGGTATTCTCATGCAAATATGTAATACTTATGATGATGATCTCTATGATGGTGATGCTTACTATAATGCTTCCTAACATGATCTTGTATGCAAGATATTTTTGTGTCATAGGACTCTATCAAGATGTAGATAGAAGAAATTTTAGCATGGAAGAGATGGATGTTAGCATGGAGAACGAGACAAGAAGGTGGAGAGGCAGATAGAAAATGACAAAGGACAAACTTTCATGATTTTATGTCTATCATCATTAGGTAAAAAAATTGTTGCAAATGGAACATAAACACCATGGTATGACATAGACCAAGGTGTGCAAGGTGACTATTTGTGAGAGACAAGAAGTCAAGAGACAAAAGCCAAAAGACAAGGAATTCCTCGACACATACTAAGGACCCAATTATCCCAGTCTTTTTGCCGAGAAAAACCACAAACAACAATCAAAGAAAAGATATCATGATCCATCATTTCCCCTCTAAATCCATGATAGGACATCCTTGAGGTAGATAGTAACATGACCGAACACCAATCAAAAGATAAGACAAACTCAGACCAACAAATTTTTTGCCAGAGAGAATGCTTGTCAATAGTATTGATAAGATTGATTGATATGATTGATTAGGTTGACCAAGATGACTGAGATGACCAATTGATTGATTGTTTGACTGAAGTTGATTGATAGGTTGACAAAGGTTGATTAACTAATTTGATTGATCATGCCCCTATTTTAGGAAAGACACATCCTGAATAAGGAAAGGTTAATTGACCAAGATGACAAGATTGATTGACCAAGTGACGAACTTGGATTGATTTGATAAATTTTGATTGATATGATTGATCGATGTGACGATGCCTAATTTCAGGAAAGACATATCCTATTTAAGGAAAGGAACACATCTGGTAAAGTTGACCAATTGGCCATATTGATAAACATGTATCTATAGGAAACACATATCCTACTTAAGGAAAATGACAAGGTTGACCAATAAAAAAGTATAATCTCAAGAAAGACACATCCTGATAAAAGAAAAGTGATAAGATCAAATGAGACAAGTGACATAATTCCCCATTCTGATACGAGACCAATGAACCAATAGTGACTGATGATAAGGTAATTGATTGATTGAAGATTGATTAAAGATTAAATTTTTTTTGGATATTTTAGTCTAGTAATTCATGATTTGGTTTGAATAATGATTGCTTACAGAAAAAGAATAGAACTAGACTCGACAAACCCTAAAGGACCGACTTAGGGACTTAGGGGCTCATCAATTGATGGCCTCACTTATGTTATACACATAGATACCTCGTAGTTTGACATGATGCAAACCAAAATTGATATGACTTAACAAAATCCTAAGGACAGAGCTAATATCTCAGGGTCCCATTGAGTATGGGCCTTGCCTACATAGCAAATGTGTAGAGACAACGTAGTTTGACCACACTAACATAGACTGACTCTGACTCAGACTCTATTTTTGGAGTTTTTGATGTTTTTTGGTGTTTTTGGATTTTGAAGGTTTTCCGATTTTTATTTTTTTTGATATTTTTTGATATTTTTGGATTTTTACGTTTTATGAAGGTTGGTACCATGTATTGGATCCCATGAAGACATAGGTCAAGGAATTTCCCCCAATTAGGTGTAGGACCAACTTAGTATGTGCGAGGGGGATCAGTGAACGAATGCAAAGGATGATAATGAAGGAAAAGGATACTAAGTGTTGGTGGTTCTCAGGCCATAGATAAGATGACAAAACTTTATCATGGATGATATGAGTGAATGGATGAGTGAGGGATGGGAGACTGGGTAAAGTGATAGTAAACAAAGGAGCATAGACTAACTATGCATGGCACCTGTTTGCCAGGGTTTCACCATGGTACTTATCCAAACCGGCACCGAAGTGGTTTTCACTTTTTGGACAAATTATTTATCTTTACTTTTTTTTGATTTTTTTGATTTTTTTTTGTTATCACCAAGATGTCTATTTTCCAGGTTTTCATTAGCTATTTTTTTTATTTTTTATTTTTGTATTTTTTGAATTTTTGAAGGGATACTCTGAGAATTAAGTGTAGTACTTACGAAGGTGCATGTTGTTGATGGGTTCAGACAATGGTTCACCTTTAGGAGTAGAGAGTTGATAAGCACCAAATCCATATGTTGCTATGATGATATAAGGTCCCAACCAATTAGGTTCAAAATTTCCAATATTTTCTCGATCTATTTGATTCTTTGGATTATCTTTCAAGACTAAGTCACCAATGTCAAAGCTTCTAGGTCAGACCTTCTTATTGTAGCTGCATCAAAGGTGATTCTGATACACTTGCAAATGTTTCAAAGCATTTTGTGTCTTTTCATCCAATAATTATAGCTCACATAAACGAGATACATGGTATTCTTCTTTATCAATCAATCCTTGCATAGATACTCTTAGGGATGGTAACTCAACCTCAATAGGAAGTATTTCCTCAAATCCAAAGACAAGGGAATATGGATTGGCTCCTGTAGGGGTGTGAACACTGGTACGATCGGCCCATAAAACAGGATTGAGTTAGAGGTGCTTGTCATAGCTAGCATCATCAACAGTCTTCTTTAAGATTTTAAGGATAGTCTTATTAGATGCCTCAGCTTGACCATTACCCTTGGGGTAATACGGGGTAGCGAAATGTTGTTGGATATGAATTTTTTTATAGAGTTCATGGATATCCTGATTCTTGAAAGGACTACCATTTTCTGTAATGATAGACTATGGGATACCATAGTGGCATATAATTTAATTCAGGATGAATTTAGATTTCTTCTTTCTAGTAATGTAGGTTATCAAGATGGATGCAATCCATTTGGTAAATTATTTTGTAGCAACAAGGATAAACTTATGACCATTTACAAAAGTGGGATGGATATTTCCTACAAGGTTGAGTCCCCATTAAGAGAATGGCCATGGTGACATGAGCGGCTGCAATTTTGGAGCTGGCGCATGTATAAGATCCCCATGAAACTGACACTGGTGACATCTTTCCACAAAGTGATAGGCATCATGTTCCATTGTAGGCCAATAATACCCCATCCACATGAAATTTTTAGCTAAGGTAGGACCAGTAGAGTGAGCTCCACATATACCGTGATGAACTTCTTGTAAGGTTGTTTGTGCTTCATTTGAATTGAGACATCAGAGGAGGGTGCTATCTAGACTATGGCGGTAAAGGGTATCTCCGATGATGGCATACTTGAAGGCTCATTGGATAAATGTTTTGCGTTGATTGGGAGACAAATCGGGAGGGATAATTTGGTCACGCAAATAATTGTAAATGTCCTTGTACCAAGGAGATTCAAGACCAACAAGTTCACACATGAGTTCAGATTTGAGGAAATCGAACGTAGTGACCAACGGTTGTTCTACCAAGAACTCATATTGTGATGCATTTTTAGGAATTTCCAAGAGAGATCTAATTGTTTCTATTGCATCTACTTCCTTGTTCTGGATTCTCAGTATCTTCTCAAAGGTAATAGCTTCAAAGTACAATCTAAAACTATCAACCATGCACTTGTAGGGAATTAGCTTTTCATCCTTGGTATCATAATCATTGTTAACTTGCTTGATCACTAGTTGGGAATCACCATAAACTTGAAGATCTTTGATTTTCCATTTTATTTCCATTCAGAGTCCTGTCAGTAATGCTTCATACTCAACTATGTTATTAGTGCATGGAAATACTATTCAAAATGATTTAGGAATGGAATTCCATTGAGGTGTGATGAATAAGATACTATCTCCTAAACCATGACTTGTGTAAGATCCATCAAAGTACAATTTCCATGTTGTTGGTGTCTCTATAACAAAGATTGATTTATCTAGAAAGTTAGATATGAGAGGATTATCTACCTTTACCGGTGCATCTATGAGTTGATCAGCTATCACTTTTCCTTTTATTGATTTATGATCAACATATTCAATGTCATATTCACTTAAGATCATAACCCACTTAGCTAATCTTCATGTTAGAGCTGATTTATTGAGAAGGTACTTTAGGAGATCAATTTTGGTGATCAACTTGGTCTTATGGTTTAGCATGTAATTTCTCAATTTCTAGGCTGCAAATACAACTGCTAGGAATGCTCGTTCAATAGGGTTGTAGTGTAACTCATATCCAACCAAAGTGCAACTAATGTAGTAAATTTCTCATTCTTTGCCATCATTATCATTTTGTGCCAACAATGCCCCGAGTGCTGATATAGTCATTGTCACATATAATATTAATTTTCTTCCATGAATTGGAGGCATAAGAACTAGTGGAGTCAAAAGATAATGCTTGATTTGATCAAATTCTTAACATTTTTTTGTCCAATTGAAGGGAATTCCTTTTCATAACAGGTGTTGAAACAGGTGAATCTTATCTCCGAGCTAGGTGATGAACCTACGAATTGATTGCAGTCTTCCCTGTAAAGTCCTTAGCTGACTGATGTTGATTGGTGATGGCATGTCCATGATAGCTTTTAATTTTGTAGGATTGACTTCTATTCCTCTGTGGGAGACAATGTATCCTAAGATTTTTCCTGATTGAACCCCAAAAGCACATTTCTTTGGATTTAACCTGAGTTTGTACTTTTCAAGTCATGTAAAAATCTTATCCAAGACTGCTAGGTGACCCCTTCATTCTAGGGATTTTGAGAGAAGTTCATCAACATAATCCTCCATAAGTGTGTGCATATAATCATGAAAAATAGTAGTCATGGCTCTTTGATATGTAGCTTTGGCATTCTTTAGCCCAAATGGCATAAAATTTCAATAGAAAGTTCCCCAAGCATATGTGAAGGTTGTCTTTGGTTGATCTTCAAGAGCAATCCTTATCTGATTATAACCTAAGAATTTGTCCATAAGTGATAGCATTTCATATCCAACAGTGAGGTCGAATGTGATGTCGATATTTGGTAAGGGGAAATAATCTTTAGGACAAAGCCTTGTTAAGATCTTTGAAATTTTTGCATACTCTAATTTTCCCATTCAATTTCGTGACATGGACAAGATTTGATATCCGATCTACGTAATTAATAGAGTGTATGAATCCAACATCCAAGAGTTTCTTTAGTTCCACCTTGACCAGGAGTGCAATCTGTGGGTGAATTTTCCTTAGCTTTTGTTTATATGGTTTGGCATTTGGTAATAGTGGAAAATGATGTAAAACAAGCTCTGGGTCCAATCCAAGCATATCAACATATGACCATGCAAAATTAACTTGTCTTTCTGAAAAGAATGTTGTAAACTCAAACTTTTCCTTGGTGGTCAAAGATGTTGCCAACTGTATGATTCTAGAATTGTCTTGTGTCCCCCAATGTTCACTTCTTGTCTCTTCTATAAGAAATGGTGATCTCTCTCGGTCTATAGAGAGACTATCCAATCCTCCATCCTCAGGTGCCTCAGAGAGGTTTTCACCTTCAAATACGTCCTTTATTTTTACTTTTTCACAGTCAGCAGGTGCCTCTCAATTTTCACCTGAAGACCTATTATTTTTATTTTTAGTTTTTTCATTTCCACTTTTGCGACTAGAGGAAAGGAAAACATCACTAAAATATTCTACACAATTGAGTTCTATGAAAAAACCAACCTTATGATCCCCACTCGGTATTCCTTCATGAAGTCCCATGAACTCAACAATTGCTTCGTCGTTCTCGAATGAGTCTAAACTTGGTGGTTCTTGTTGATCCCAATCTATTAACTATGGGTAAATGAGGGGAAACCATAATCGGTATTGTTAAGGGTCATGGTGTATCTAGATAAAGTAGAGACAAAGGTAGAGTCATCGAGTTCCCAGGAGGTTTCAATGCGAGCTTCGAGTTCCCAAAAGTGTTTAATCCAAGCTTCCCTTTTTAGGGGGAATTTTTGGTGGGGACTTGACATGGGACCAATTTTAAACATCTGGTTGAATCTCTCTTCAAAAGTAGGCTCACTAGGTTCTCTAAATGTTTCCTCAAGGTTATAATTACTGATGGATATATTGGATTCCAAATCCCATTCTAATTCATTGGAATCAAAGTCGGTATAATAATCCTCAAATGTCTTGATTTCATTTGAAGCATTAATAGTCTCACTCGAAGGTAACCCTACACCCCAAATAGTCACTTTTACTGGTACAAACCCTAACCATTGATGTTTTAGTAATTTCAGAGGCTATAAGGGTTCCAACATTCCTTGTTTTCTTGGACCAAGACTGCTATGTCCATTTGATCTAGGGGATATTTTTCTTCAAAATTTGAAGTGTCCCCAATGCTCTTGAATCTAGTACCATTAGGAAGAGCTCAAAATCTTGATTCCAATGCAACTTGAATGGGATCAAAAGGAGTATGTACGTCCAAGTTATGACTGGTCAAATTTTGGGTCAAACTGACACCAGGGGTCATCTAGGAAGTGAAAAAATGACCATCTTGAAAATTGATAAAAGTGGCATCAAAATGAAGAGCTCGACGAGACGAACCCAACGATGTTCGTTTCATTGAAATCCAAGGTCGTACGCCCAAGATATGGTTATTTAAAGTTGGGTTGACCAAGTGGGCTGAGGTTGTACGACTGATGATGTCAGTATGACGTCAGGGTGATGACAAGGATGGTCTGTACAGTATGGGGTCAAGGTGGACCAACCAGAGAATGACATGTGGGATTATGTACATTTGTACATCCTAGTCAACATTTATGTGGCAGTACAGGTGGCAACTTAATCAGCGTACATAAGAGCTTCATCAACACTGACGTGTATTTAACATCAAATCAGTGGATGCCACGTGGCCCTATCAGGAGGTGCCATGTGGCATCCAGTCGATGGCTCCTCTATTGGTGATCAGTGAATGAGTTCAACAAAATTTGGTTATGGGGCTCAAACCCCTGACTCAGCGGGTGCTAACAAACCAGCCCACCATTGTGTCCTCATGCACACATTTAACTATATTAAACATGGGTTGTTGTTACCCTTTAATAGTTCCTTGGCAGATTTGAATGAATGGATGGTAGGGGTCGAACCATAGACCTCTCGCTGACCAAAATTAAGACTAACCATTATGCCACCGACACTTGTTAAAATGTATAAGGCAACGGTTTTATTTAACCACTATTTTAAGGCCGAACCTAACTAAATGGGCCTATATGGCCAAAACCCACTCCAACCACCTAAACTAAAGGGCAATAGAGGACAAGTGACTCATTGTACGAACTATTAAAGGGGGGTTAGACATTTATTTGATGGTTAAGCCTATTTAGGCTTATTTTATGTATAAAATGGGGTAGTAGGCCTTTGATTTTTCAAGTTCATGTGATGTGAAGGAGAGAACGTCCAAGAGATGGTGCAGTTGTTTTTGTGCAACAGAGTAATGTCATGTTGTTGTGCTTGAAGGAGATGACTTTGTAGCAATTGTAATTCTAATTTTGGAGCAAAATAATCAGATCAGTCACTCTATTGGAGAGGGACCTAGAGACGTAGTCCACTCAGATGAACTCCATTATCAATTGTGTTTGATCTCTTCTTTATTTTATCTCTTCTTTCAATTCATCATCATGGTTATGCTATGTGATTAAGCATTTTCATATGTTGATTAAGTTTAATTAATTTTTTATAAGTTCACATTCTTTAAGCAATCATCATAGATCCTAAACAGATCAAGTTTGGTATTAGAGCTTTGTCTGACTAGTATTGCATAATTGAATGCTAATGAGATCCAGGATTCAGCGAGGTGAAGGAAAGCTTGAAGAATATAATCTTGAGATCGAAAGAAGAAGAGTTGATCCACCGTCACAGATGGAAGAAACAAATGGTTGACAAAGTTCAGAGCTTGATGCAAATGATTTCTAGAAGCATTTTCTAAATATGAAGGCGATAGTGGAAGAACTTTATGCAGATAAGAAGAAGCGCAAAAAGGGAGGTTCTTCGAAGCACAAGAAGCAAGAAGATCAGAAAGACAAAGAGAAGAAAACTCCAAAAAATCATTCTCCTCCATCTTCTCCCTCTTCTTCGTCTCCCCCTTCTCCTCCTTCTCCTTCTACTACTATAAATCCATTTAAGAGAAAGTCTAAGCTTGTTATTAAGTTGGATGTAAAATTTGAGTTGCCTAAGTGTTGTGGGGAGTTAAATGCCGAAAAGTTAGATGATTGGGTCCAACAAGTAGAAGTGTATTGTACTGGGATTCAGAGGCCTAGTAGAAGATAGCTACCAGGATCCAGTGCCACGCCTCTGCAGTTTGGGAGGTACAACTCTCACCTGGTGGGAGAGTAAGACTCGGGAATAAATTGCTCGCCATGGTCATGTCAATATGTCTTGGATGGAATTTTTTATTGCCCTTAAGAAACAATTCTATCCTTTTGGTTACATGCAGCAATTAACCATGAATTGATAGACCTTTAGGCAAGGTAAGGGGTATTCTATCCCAGATGACACTCATGAGTTTAGGAAATGGGTTATTGCTTTAAATGTCCCTTTGTATACTCAAGATACATTACTTAAGTACATAGGTGGTTTTCATTCTTAGCTAAGGCACACTATTTTGATGTTGAGTCCTAATAATTTGGACGAGGTGTCTGTTCAAGCTACTCATTTAGAGTTAAGGGGTAAGAAAAAATTTAGTGATAAATTTTCCAAGAAGCCATCTAAGTCTGAGGGTAAGTCTAAGGGTAAAGACAAAGACAAGGGAAAAGGGAAGAAGACAACTACAGTTAAGAAAGAGGGTGATAAGCCCACATGCTCCCATTGCAATAAGAGGGGCATGATGATTCAAAGTGTTGGAAGTTGCACCCTGAGTTGAGGCCAAAAAGATATGGAGGTAATGAAGGAAAACAAAATTCTATTGCAATGATTCAACATGATCTTAGATCTGACTCTGGAGATGAGACAAAGATTGTTGTTGTCAGGATCTAAGGTAAAGGGAAAGGTATATCTCTTTCTTCTAATACAAGTTTTTCCAATGCAAGTGCAATTACAAGTAAAGAATATTCTCCTAAGGTTGATAAGAAAATAAATGAATTGTTTCACATTCGTGTTGTAACAAAGCACACTAAGGTGGATACACTGTTTGATATGGGTTCTCAATTCAACTTAATATCTGAAGAAGTGGTAAAGAAACTCAATTTGGCTACAACACCTCATCTAAAGCCATATCCACTTGGATGGGTTTGCAATGATGCTCAACTACAGGTAATGAAACAATGTAAATTGAGATTTTCTATCACTACAAACTTTGTTGATGAGGTAGAGGTAGATGTAGTTCCTTTGTATATATTTGGGCTTGTGTTAGGGAGTCCTTATCTTTATGATAGGAAAGAAATCTTTTATAGGGGGGAGAACAAGTATCATCTTTTTAAAGATGGGGTAGAATAAATTGTACGAGCACATAAGGTGAAGACTAATCTTACACTAGTTAATCCTGGTCAAATGAAAAGGTTGGTCAAATCAAGCAAGAACTTTGTATTAATGCTTGTAAAAGCCAAAGAAGATGATAAATCTAAGGCATTCAAGGGGTGTGACCCAAAACATAAGGTTGAAATGGTCAAAATTATTTCCACTTACAATGACTTGTTTCAAGAACCAAAGGGGTTTCCACCTAGGAGAGAGATACAACATGAAATCCAGTTACAACAGGATGTGCCATTTCCTAACATCAGCATGTAACATTTATTCATTATGCATAATGAGGAAATCAAAAAGTAGGTTCAGGAGCTAGTTGAGAAAGGATTCATTCGTCCTAGCACATCTCCTTGTGGTTCTCCAATTGTGTTGGTTCCAAAGAAAGATGAGACTTGGAGAATGTGCATCGACTATTGTTCCTTGAACAAGATAATGATAAAAAACTAGTATCCTCTTCCTAGAATTGATGATTTACTTGATCATTTAAAGCATGCAGTTTATTTAACTAAGCTGGATTTGTGAAGCAGTTATCATCAGATAAGAATTGCAGAAGATGACATTTGGAAAACTACATTTAAGACAAAGCATGGACTATTTGAGTGGTTGGTTATGCCCTTTGGGCTTTGTAATGCACCAACTACCTTTATGAGAGTCATGAATGATGTCTTTCATCCTTTCATTGATGATTTTGTCATAGTCTATCTTGATGATATTCTTGTATTCAGTCAAACTTGGGAAGATCATGTAAGTCATGTAAAGAAAGTTTTTGATGTATTGAGAAAAGAAAAACTTTATGTAAAGATGTCTAAATGTGAATTCGCTAAGACATCCTTAGTGTACTTAGGCTATGTCATAGGGGGTGGTCAATTGAAAGTAGACCCTGCGAAGGTCGAAGCTATTGT
>VDFB02024134.1:0-65978 GCA_007258455.2 Sequoia sempervirens
ATGTCATTGTCGTTTGCTAAGAGTAAGGATTAAGGGGTATCTATTTTGTCAAAGTAAGTTGCGGCATGATCTTAGCCTCCTCCCTTATAGTAGTGGGGGACCTTGAAATTTGTAAGGCTTGATCTTTAATACACACAATTAGAACCATTCAATTCAACATTTCATCAATTTTCTCCTTTAACTCTTGAATTTCATGTTTCTGCCTTTTAATTTCCTTTTTCAGTTTCTTCTTTTCTTCCTCCCAAAGACTTTGTTGCATTTCAGTCTAGGCTAGGTGACAGAAACTCAGGGTTTGCAATGTAACCGGTCTCCATGTAGCTTTGAAATATTCCAAAAATTCAATCAAAAATGTCTTTTTGTAGACAACAATGGCTTGACAAATTGGAGGGGAAAATGAGGCTTCATTGGCCACTTCCAATTGTTTAGTTTGTTCTTCCTCTTGCTACAGGATGAATTCCTGTTGCTATAGTGGAGAAGACTGTGCTTCCTTTGAAATCTACATAGCCGCAACAGCCAAGTCATCGAGACTTGGTACCCCCCTTTCATTATGCTCAACTTCCCTTGTCTCAATTTGTTCTTCTTCAAGAATAACAAATGAACTCTGTGCAACACTCTTAGACACATTCTAAAAAATATCATATTCAGACTCTACAGATTCTCCTGAAATTATAATAACCTCAGGTTGAGGTGAAGCAGGGGATACTTTACATTGTTTTCTTGTGGAAACTCTTCTTGGCAATGTTGCAACTGTCGGAGGTGCTCTCATAGCCTTCCTCTTTCTGAATTACCTAGAAGGTTCTGCCTTGTCAGAGGATGATGGTGAACTAGTGACGTAAACAAGTGTTGCTGTAAGAGACATTGATGTAGGGGAAGATGCTGCAGGAGAAGAGCGTTTCCTTTTCTGAGAATGAGGGTTAGATCATGGGGTTTGTTCCGCCCCAGATGACTCTCCTACCTTTGATTTGCCTCTTTCTCTCCTTCTGGCAGCCCTAGTTTGCACCCGGGTAGAGGACTCTGGTGTGAGAGCTACAGGACTAGGTGCTACAGGAGCAGATGACCCTTGCCCTGTTCTCTTATTGGTAGACGCCATTTCCTCTTTCTTTTTTCGAGGTCGTGGGGTAAGTGCCCTAGGGGGTTCTGGACGTTATAGGCTCTTCTGGGCAACAAATTCTTGCCAAGAAAGAGGTGATACATCTCTCAAAGAGCATTCAATCAACAATTTTATAAGACCATGGTGAGCAATAGAATTATCCTTCCCCTGTTGGGTTCTGTGGGCACATTGTTCTAGAAATTTTAACAAAAAGTTTAGAACATTAATAGCTAACCCATGCCACATATGACTTAGCAATTTGAAGTGGTAAGAATGTAGGTAAGAAAAATGGCCTTCACATGTTAAATACCTGATTATGAAAGCAACGTATTCTAGGTATGGAGGAGGCAACACCACTCGCTTGCATCCCTGCTTAGAAACTTCCAAAGGTCCGTTAGTGGGTAGTGTAAATTCGGCCCTTGCAGAGATAGCATCCGAAATTTTTTTTTCTCCAACGGCTGGAAGCTTGGTTACTTCTACAATTCTTTCTTCAGTTACAACACTGTTAGACCCCATACAGTAGCCTCCCCTTCAGAAAGGGTGCTTAAAAATTCGCCTATAGCCTCCTCATTAAAAGCATCTAAACTCAAAAAGTAATTCAGCCAACCACAGAGGCTGAATGCTTGGACTGTTTGAGGATTTTGCATTAATAACTCATGATCTATAGGCTCATGTCTTACTAGCTGACCACCCATGTTCACAGTTTTTCCTTAGCTGAACTCAACTCTTTTTTGAAAATCCAAGAATTTCCCTTTCTGTTCTGGTTCTTTCTGTCTCGCCGTCACTTTTCCTTTCTTTTTTTCAAAAATGAACTTCTTGAACAAGCAGTTTTAATTGATTTACAATAAAAAATATGCAATGAAAAGGACATGCGATCATATTTGGAAAGTACTAGAAAATAATAAAGAAATATTATCTGAGCAGTTGTGACAGCGGCTAAAGGACAGGTTTGAAAAGTGGATTATCCCGCCCCCTACTTAAAGTATGACATGTTTCCACACATGTACTAAGGAATAGGCGAAGATCAGGTAATAATGACTGATATAGACATAGTAATAAATGAATAAATGAAATAAATCAAAAATGCAATAACAAAAGATATTGCATACCTGTCATTTAATTCTTGTACGTGCTGAGAAAGATGACGGCCTCGGCATGAGATGACAGTTGGGAATGAGATCATAATTAAGGGTGGTGCGGATGAATGAGGTGGATGGGTGATGTGGCCAGATGAAATGAATGAATGGAATGGATGGATGGGACGGAAGATAAAGAAGTGAAATGTGGCGACAAGTGGAAATGAAGAAAAAGGGTTTCCTTAAAAAAGAAACCTTTATTATGAGCATGCATTACAAAATTAGGGTGAAGCTGTAGGAGAAAGGCTAAAGCCTTCGACTGCAGGAAGATTAGTGGTAAGATCCTGAATGAACTGCTGCATGAATTCTTCTTTTGAGACTGGTTTATGGTATAATCGGAGGCGGTGTCCATTAACTAACAGCTTGAATCTAACAGTATCAATTGTAACAAGTTGAACTGAACCATTAGCAAATACATTCTCAATTTCATACGGGCCCAACCATCTGGTTTGTAATTTTCCTGGACTATTCTTATATCGTGAGTCATAAAGTAGAGCCCAATCTCCTACTTTGAATTTATTTTCCCTAATGTATTTATCATGCCACCTTATTCTCTGATTTTGTATTATCTCAATGTGCTACAGGGCATTCTTTCAGAGCTTATCCAGAGCATTGAGCTGCATAATTATGTCCTTTTGTGCATTTGTTAAGTCCATGTCCATCTCTAATACTGTTCTTATAGTCTTATGTGCAAATTCTATTGGCATCATAGCTGTTTTACCATACACCATTTCAAAAGGTGCATATCCTGTAGTAGTCTTCCAGGTAGTACGGTAGGCCCATATAGCTTCTGGTAACCTTGTGGCCCAGTCCTTCCTATGCAAATCTACAGTTTTAGTCAAAATGGCCTCTATATCTCTATTGGTGACCTCAACCTGGCCATTGGTCTGGGGGTGGTAAGGAGTTGATTTCCTGTGCCATATATTGTATTCATTGACTAAAGCTGTGATAAATGTAGAAGTAAATTATGCTCCTTGATGTCACTATTTCCCTAGGTACACCAAACCTAGTAAATATTTCCTCATAGAGGAATTCAGCCACTTTGTTATCCCTAGCATGTTTCATAGGCTTAGCCTCTACCCATTTTGTGACATAATTTGTGCATACAAGGATGTAGGACTTACCATTGGAAGGTGGATCAATTGGTCCTACAAAATCTAGTCCCCATTTGTCGAAGGGTGCAACTACAACTTGTGGAAATAGAGGCATCTCATTAGATCGAGTTGGTCTTCCCATCCTTTGGCATCTTTCACATCTCCTAGTATATTTGGCTGCATCTCTATGCAAAGTTGGCCAATAGTAACCAGTATTTAAAATTTTCATCGCTGTCCTTTTGGCAGCAAAATGTCCACCACACAACTCATCATGGCTTATGTGCAGTATATCATGAGTGTCCTCCTCTTATACACATCTCCTCATAACTTGATCTGGCCCTGTGTAAAACATGTAATCTGCAATCCAAGAAATGTTAAAGCTTTTCTCTACCAATAATCTCTTTTCGTTAGGGGAGAATTGAGGAGGAGTTCTTCCTGTGGCCAGATAATTTGCTATATCAGCATACCATAGGTGAATAACCTTGATTGTAAACAGGTGCTCATCAGGAAAGGATTTTTCAATAAGTGCAAAGTCATCTTGCCTTTGAATTCTAGAAAGGAAATTAGCAACCACGTTGGCTTTACCTGGCTTGTCCACAATTGTAATGTCAAATTCCTGCATCGGCAATAACCATCTTGCCAGTCTCCTGGATATTGAGGCTTTGTTCATGAGATACCGGATTGTTGCATGATCAGTATGGAAAAATATCTGATAACCTGTGATATAATGCCTGAATGTATTGAGGACGTAGATGATTGCCAACATTTCTTTTTCTGTAATAGTGTAGTTTAATTCAACCCCTTGCAGATTTTTGCTTATGTAGTAGAGTGCATGTTCTGTTGAACCATCCTTTTTCCCTAACACTGCGCCAATGGCATAATCTGATGCATCAGTATGAATATGAAATGGAAGTGACCAATCAGGTCCTTTCAGAATAGGGGCCTGTGTAAGGGTGACTTTTAAGTCAAGGAATGATTTTTCACATTCCTCTATCCAAGAAAAATCTACATCTTTCTTCAACAGACTGTATAAGGGGCCTACTGTTTGGCTGAAGTCCTTGATGAATCTTCTGTAGTATCCAACATAGCCTAGAACGCTTTGTACCTCTTTCTGCTTAGCAGGAGAGGGTAGCTTAGAGATGACCTCAATCTTAGCAAGATCAACCTGAATTCTTGTAGCAGAAATGTAGTGACCAAGCACTATTCCCTCTGCATCATCATGAAGCACTTTTGACTATTCAGCGATAGGTTGTGATCTTCACATCTCTGTAGTACTTTCTCCAAGTTGGCTTGAGCTTCCTCAAATGTCGTACCATAAACAGTAAAGTCATCCATGTATATTTCCATGCAATCATATGAGATGTCTGAGAAGATACTTATGACTGCCCTCTGAAAAGTTGCAGGAGCATTACAGAGACCAAAAGGCAAAACTAAATAGGAAAACGTTCTCCAAGGACATGTAAAAGTAGTCTTTTCTTGATCCTTAGGAGCAATCTTGATTTGATTGTACCCACTAAAGCCATCTAAGAATGAGAAGTACTTTTTCTCAGCTAAATTATCTAGAACTTGATCAATGAATGGAAGAGGAAAGTAATCTTTCTTTGTTGCCAAGTTGAGCTCTTTGTAATCTACACATACCCTCCATTTCCCTCCTTTCTTAGGAACAATGACCAATGGGGAAACCCACTGACTATCTGAGATTGGGTAGATAAAACCAGATGTTAACATTTTCTGCAATCCTTCTTTAACAATTTCTCTCAAAGTTGGATTAATTCTTCTTTGAGGCTGCCTAATAGGTTTGAAGTCACTGTTAATATATATATGCGATGTGTACAAAGTTTTGGGTCTAAACCCTTCATATCCCCATAGTCCCATGCAAAAACTCTTTTGTGGGCTTGCAGCATTGTGGCTAGGGTAGTTTGTTGAGATAGAGGCAACTTATTATTAATATGCAGACAGCGGCCTAGAGATACTTCTATCTATTTGGTGAGATCATTTATTGAGGTTGTTGATAAAGGTGGTACCTGTATATCACATAATAGCAAATCCTGATGGCTCTTAGGATCCAGTTGCTACAAGAAACATTGCTGAGAACGACTGTCCAAAATAGATGGGCTATTCAAACCTGAACTAAACTGCAAAATGTGTAGAAGCGGGTTATCTTCACTCTGAAGCTGAGAAAATGGATTAGTTTGTAGCATCATTAACTGAGCTAATGAATTGACTTCTTCAGTTTCCTCTCCTAGATCTGGCCAAATTAGTTGAGACAAATCTGGCAAAGGTTGTGTAGGTGGGTATAAAGCCAATTTCTTTCTTGACTGACCATCATAAATTGTCATGTCTCCTGAACGACATCCTATAAGGGCATCAACAATAGCTAACCAAAGTCTACCTAGGATAATAGGATATCCTCCTAAGGTTTCCTTTGTAGACAATATGGTGAAATCAGCAGGGTATTCCCAAGATTCAAGGGTGACAATGACATCTTCTATCACTCCATCAGGTGTAACCGTGGAACTATCAGCAAGCTACAGGACAGTCAGTGTAGACCTAATGTTTGGGATATTCAAACACTCCATAGTGTGCTTAGTCATCACATTAATGGCTGCACCAAGGTCAACCAAAATATTTCTTACTACTTGACCATTGATATTTATTTTTACTACAGGACTTCTAGGATCAGTATATTTTGGAATGACAACCTTCCCCAACATAATATCGGCTAACTATCCTAGGACATGGATAGTTTGTGGATCCTTTTTCTTTCTTCCTTGTTTCTTTAAATAGGCCTCTTTAATGGCTTTTCCATAGACTGGAACATCTTTAATAGCTTGAAAAAGAGGAATTTGAACTTGTACATTCTTTAACCGCTCTAAAATATCAAAGGTAGGCTCTTCAATGGTCTTGGGTGTAGTAATTTGTAATCTTTGAGGAAAATGTGGTGTAGCCTAAAGCTGTAGGATAGGTTCCTTAGAGGCAGTAGCTGATATAGGTATATCTTCTGCATGATCAGTAGGTTATTCAGTAGCAGAGTCTGGAATCTCTGTAATTACGGGTGACTGTGGAGCAGGGAGAGTGGTTCCAAACCTGAGATGGATATCATTGATATTAAAGGCATAAGCTGGATACTGATTGGCTTCTGTAGAATACATAGGTTGTTGTTGTTGCTGATGCTTATTGTTAGGATTTGGCAATGGTTGAGTAGGCATAGGCGTTTGTTTTGGAGGGCCAATATTTGCTGTAGGTGTTGCAAGAGGAGGCATAAGGGCCAGAGGTTGTGGCTGCTGAGACTGCAGGAATCTAGGGGATTGGTTCTGCCATTGCTGAGAACCTCTCCATTGAGAGTTCTGCTGCCAGTTACTAGAGGTGGAGTCCATTGTCCTTGTGGGTGTTGCCAACCTCCTTGAGGGGGTTGCCATTGAGGGCTCTGATAGTTAGGCTAGTATGGTTGAGGAGCATTCCAAGGTGGAGATGGGCCATATGTAGGTTGCCATTGGTTATTATAATTAGAGTAAGGATTACCAAAAGTCAAAGGATCTTGAGGCATACCTTGTCTTGGAGCCCATGGTCTCCTTTGTGCAACAAAGAAGACTTAGTCATCATCACCTTCTATCATCTTAAAATCAGTAGGTAACTACTTAGCCTCCATGTTGGCCACCATCTTGCATCTGCAGTCACATTTTTTCTGTTTACAATGTGGACAGAACTCAACCAGGATTTCCTCAACCTCTGCATGTTTTTTGCGAGCTTGCATGGTATCCAACTGTGTAGCCATGTTGTTTATGATGTCCTGCTTGAAATCAAATAGCAAATTTGTGATCTCCATCCGGGAAACTCCACTGGAAGAAGAATTTCCCACAGTAGCTTGATGACCTATACCCTTCTTCACATTTGCTCAGGAGTAATTGAGACATATCTTCATGAGATCATCCCAAGATGCTTGAGTGATATCTCCGCCTCCCATCAGGTCCAAGGCATCTATACAGGTATCATTGATTCCCCTTAGAAAAAGTAATTTATGAGATTCTTCATTAAGAGTGTGGTCTGAATTATTTTTTAGGGAAAACAAGAATCTTGATATATAATCCTCCAGACTTTCATCCTCCTTCTATTGAATTCTGAATATATCATCACCTTTACTACCACTCTTACAATATTCCTTGTATTTCTCAAGAAATTTTGTTTGCATGGCTACCCAACTATCAACAAAACCCCTTCCCAAACTCATGAACCATCTGAGAGCTCCCTCCTTCAAGATAGTAGGAAACAATTTCAGTTTGTGAGCATATGAAGTGTAGTCATAACTGCAACAGAGGATATCAAACTCGAACAAGAAGGTCTCTGGGTCTTCTGTAACTAAGCCATAGAACTTGGGAAGTAATGAAGAAGGAATATTCTTAAGGTTGTCATTGTTTTGTTGAGCAATAATGGGGAATTCAAAAGCAGGAGGTCGATTAGGTGGATTACGTGCCATGTTCACTTGACCAAGTATAAAAGCAAATAGATTTTCTTTAGGTTCTTCGTCAACTGAGCCAAATAGCAAGTCAACACACAGATCTTCAGCAAATGGGTCAATATCTAAGTCTCCTTCATCCTCAAATAGGCTATAAGCTGGTTCAGTTTTCTTAGCAATGGATGGCAGATTATGGAGAAATCTTCCCTGAGCATCTCTTCTTCTATGCATGCAACAAAAATGGATGATATTTTAAAAGAATTTAAAAATACTTGAACGACTGACTAAACTATTGCTAACAATGACTATAGAAGGTTCTTAGATTGACACCATCCCCGGCAATGGCACCAAAAATGGTCACGCCCACAAAAGGATATGAAAATCATGGAAAAACCTGTCCCAAGAATTGGACATTCTAGCAGGCGACTAATACCTCTTCATGGTCATTCATTTACTTGTCAAACCAGGGAACGTATGCTTTAAATGGAGTGGCACTATATGTGCACTAAGAACTAGTTTTAGTCACAACCTATTGAAAATAAATACTTGGAAAGAAATTCTACCTATGCTACAGGAAGGTAATGCAAAGTTCTCTTAACTAACCAAAGTAGAAATCATAACAGCTACAACTGAGAAACAAACTACAAACTGGCCTTATGCTGCAGGAACAAACACAGGGATGGATTCCCGATGCTGCAGGAACAGTATAAGACTGAGCTTGTGCTGAAACTTTCTAAAATGAAATCTAACTTGAATTAGCAAAGGATAAACAACTACTCTCCTACAGATACTTACTAAGTGGGCCCCCTTAGCAAGCATCAACTAATTTACACAAAAGATTGTGCTCATAACTCCATCAACTTTTATTCATAACGTGAAATCATTTACATTGATTGTTCTATTTTAGAAAACTAACAAAAAATCTGATTCATATTATAACTCTAACTCTTACATAATCTGCTTCTCTATCTATCTCTTTTCTTCCTTACTTCTTCTTGTTCACCCACGCAGGAGGAACACTTATTTAAATCAGGAAAACAACTAACTAACTAATCCCTAACAGAGAAAGATGTGGATGTAAAATGTATCCCGAAATCAAGGAACAGACTTCATAAATGAGTTTATCTGTTCAACCCAATCCAGAGAGAATCTAGCACTCCACTCTTTCTAGATTAAATGACATTTAAAATCTTTCCCAACAGTTTTGGTCAAAAATTCTTCGCCAGAGCTTCCTCAAAGTCGTGCAAGAAATGGACTTTACTGCAAGGCTGAGATTGGCTGTGCTTGACTCAATCATACTTTCTTCAACAACCTACGAAACACAAGGTAACAGATGCGGAAAAAAAGATGCATGGCACATACACAATATCCATTCATTAATCACATATTTAAATCTATTTCATCATTCAAAAACTACATGCGTTATACCAGTCATTTGGGAAGTCAAACAGGGTAATAAATATAGATATGTCAACATGATAGGCTATAGGAACATGAAAGTATATTGCTACAGGATATCCCCCAATAAAAGGTTTCAGAAGAGTTAAAAAACCATAAACAACAAAAGTAAAGGTATTAAAAGTACACCATGATATCCAAACTATGAGCATATTTTTGGCTCATCAATTTGGACAAGGTTGCACCTTGCTCACACTTGTTAACAACGACGTATAGCTCATAACTACCTGTACATAAAAATGACAAGTACATATGAAACTACCAATCTATTTCTATGTATGTATAATCAATATAAGATCTTAACATTCTTAATTCAATCAAATTTGAGTTCAATTACCTTCCCCTTATCTAACATTGCACCTCCATAATCTAGACAAGGTTGCACCTCGCTCTCACTAGGTATTTCCTACAAGAGGAAAATAAGATAAACATATAAGTTATTATATAATTTCATTTATAATAATTCAAATGACAAACAAGTATATAAGAAAAAAATGTAAACGAGTGAGTGTGAAAATATATACTATGTGCGTGTCGAGGCCAAATGAAATGGCCCTAAGGGTGCTATCAGTCACCTGTGCGAGCTCCTCCTTAGACATCAACTGTTAAATAGACCATGTAAATAAATATTAGTACATTATACTATCTCTTATTAATATTCATTTAAAAAAAAATGCAAGTTATGAATTTACAACTTAAATCTTACATGTGTCACTATTCCAATGTCCCCCTCTCTAGTAGGAGAGGACTCTATAGGGTGCGCTCCACTCCCCTGAGTCTAATCTATAATGTCCACATTATGGAGGTCATAATCAGAAGTGTCCAAGGGATGCTTAGCGAGTTATACAAGAGGACCCAAGCATATCTAGCGGTACATGGAGCAAGTATGTGGCACAACAAATATGTGGACCTACGAGGATGATGCAGCAACATCTCACACTATCACCAACATCACCAGAATTGGTGAGCCTATCTGTAGAAGATGCAAAACCAAAAGGCCACTCAAAGAGTAATAGCCTTATGTTTTGTGGCCCATCTTGCATAATTGTGCATGATTACTGGACTGGCACAAGGTTAGTAGTCATATGCAAAGTCTACTTAAGTGCACCCTGGTCTATCACTTCATAACCTTCCAACCAACAACCCAGAAGGATTTAAGTCAAAGTCCAATCAACAACCCTAACACAAACTCAACATATAATTTTTGAATAAAGTAACCTTATAGTTATGGATCCAAAATGTTGTTTGGTGGTTTATCAAAAACCATACACCTATGATCCCAAAAGTTATCTACAATGATCCCTATTGTGCACCATTTTATAAGTTTTGGTCCAACATTAACCAAACCATTGCGATTAACAAATAAAAGGACATGGGCTTTAGTTATAGCATCTTAACACATAAGAAAGACATCATTATTCCCTCATCTCTTTCCATGTTAATGAAAGGAATTCTGTTGGGTCAAAATTTCTAATTTTTAATTATCCGATGCCTAAATGTGTTTGACATCTCAAAATTAGGGATTCTTTTATACAACTTCAGAAATGTCCATAAGATGTGCAAATTTTCACCAATAACACTTCAATTGATCTGGAAGGTGGTGGAGAGTTTCGTATTTGTCATTTTCTTCTCAGTTGGTATCTTTGGAATTTATCATTTTCTTTACAGCCATAATTTTGATAAGTTAAATACTAATAATCCCAATTGGAGAGACATGTATAAATGAAATATTGTAAAAATACCCTAGTTTTGACAAATAAAACCATGGAAAAGAACCCACTTTTTTCTCTATAAAATCTCTATTTTTATACAAATACCTAAAAAAACTATGTTACAATCAAAATCCATAAAAAAAAATTATTTTTAATCAAAATCCATCGAAAAAGTTCCCTTTTTAAACACAAATGTTTAAACTTTCTTTCAATGAAAGATTCAATCAAAAACCCTATTTTGAAAAAAATCCTAAAAAATTAACTGAAATTATACAAATCTAATTCAAAATTTAAAGCAAAGAAAATATAAACATGTCTAACCTATTAGATCAAAACCTGGATATTGGATAAATTGGATATCTGATGATGTGGAGAACCTCCTCACTGTGCACCCGCGGCCTATTTGTGAATGTGATAATGATTTTAATAGCCCCAATTTTGTATATATATGTTTGCATTCAAATCGGATATCCGATATGGAGATCTTGGTTTGGGCATTGCTTTGGAGGTGTGTACTGACACCCAAGGCACATAAAAGTCAACTCGGCATTTTCACATTTTTGGGTCGATGAAAAATGTAATTTTTTCCCCATTGCCACTTTTTGGTCCATGATTTTCTTTTCATTTTGTATGTGTGTATCATGTTCCCCCATAATGTGTCGTTTGATGTTCTCCTCTCTTTGTGACATTCCTCTATTTGTACCTTCATTCTTCTATATGTCGTACATTGCTTTTTCCTTCGCTTTTGTTTTGTGTTTTCCTTTTGAGGATGACTCAAAGTGTTGAGACACCCTATGTCTCTTCCATGTTGACCCACTAGGTCTTTTTTATCTTTTTTTTCGCTTTTGTGTTTTCCTTTTGGGGATGACACAAAGCATTGAGACGCCCTATGTCTCTTCCATGTTGACCCAAAGGACCTTTTTTTCCTTTTCGCTTGTCTCTTTCTTTTTGGCTTGTGTTTTCCTTTTGAGGATTATACAAGGCATTGAGACCGCAATGTCTCTTTCATGTTGACCGAAAATATTTTCCTTTTTCTTTTGCCTTTTCATTTTCATTTTACTTGTGTTTTCCTTTTGGGGATGATGCAAAGTGTCGAAACATACTATGTCTCTTCCATGTTGACCCAAACAGATCTTTCTTTTTCTTTTTTTTTGCTCTCTTTGTGTCATTCTTCTAGTTCTATGTGTATTTTGGGAATGATGATAGTTTCAAGCTCTTTAATCAAAACATTGTAGAAAATAACATACTGATCCCAAATCCATAGATCCCTTATGTGTTTGGTGTGTTCCTTTTTGGGGCCAACCCCTCTTTCTTTTGTTCCTTTTTCCTTCACATGAAACAACCTTACTAAAAAACGTATGACTTGGCATAGGGGCTTTCCAAGTTGTCTCTCATGTCTAGTTTATTTTTTCATTTTTCATTTGCTACTTTAAAGTAATTTCTCACAGAATGGTGTGTAGCAATTCCTTTAAAGTGGGGGCATACATTAGCATTATTCATTTTGCATTTTTATTTTTCTTGGTACTTAGTGCAGCCTTGTTACTTTATACGATGCATTTGTCGCTTTGTGGATGACATTGGGTGTGATGTCTTTCATGAGCATGATCTATCTCAGCATATTACATTCCTCTTGGTGGCCTGATGTGACGCATTGCATCCCCTAAGTTGTGAATATTCTATTCTTTGATCGGTCCTCTCTTGGAGACATTAGACACAATGTTCCCTAAGTTATAGACCTCACATGAATTAAACAAGACTCATTTGAACATTCTTTGCATATTGAATTTTGCATTTATATGGCCACTTTACATAACAAAGCTTGCATGCATGTGGTGCCATTACATTTGTTCATGAGTTCTAAGCATATGAATATTTTCTTGTCTCATGAAGCACGAAGTGACATTATCCATTGTGGCGCCTTATTAAAGTTATCAGGAGGTATAACTTTGATATGGTTGAGCGGGAAGCCCATTCTGAGGCATGACTTTTCCTTACAGCCACTTGCTTGTGTGTGAGTGCATACCAACTGTGAACATATGTTTCTCACCTTTCAGGATTTCTCACCCCATAAACAACCAGAAGTTCTGTGGCCCCAGAGTGAGTATACTCGGGCCTTCTCACCTAATGGAAAACCATGAGTTCCATCACCCTAGAGTGAGTACACATTTCTTGTTCCAAACAAACAACTTAGATCTGATCCACAACAGGTTGGAAAAATGATCAAAGCTTTCTTTCAATTTTTCTTATCATTTTCACATGTGTTCCTTTATGCGTATGTTTGGTTTGCCATGGGATCATGATCCTAGGGGCTTAATCATCCCTCTTGATTATTGTTGTCTCATCTTACTAGCATGAGTACATTTGGATCCCTCTTAATGTGCATGTTGGACTACTTTAGTGTGATTTTGAAGCAAGTTCATCCTCTCACTAAAGTGGGGGCTTAATATGTCGCCAAAAAATGTATAGTTGACATTTTTACAGTCACTTGAGTCTTTCTTATGGACTTTGGCTTGATTTTGCATAGATTTAATGTTGTAATGTGACCAACACATTCACATTAGGTCTTGGACCATTGAGAATCATTAAGACTTATAGGAATGTCTTGTAAAAGTGTTGTGAAATGTTGTAACATGCTTTCACACTTTTCTAGGACCCTTTCATTATAATTAACTTAAATATCTCCTTTTTATCACTTACCAAGTCTTATTTCAAAGTGTTGTAACAAACTCACACTTTTTTATACTTGTCATCAATAATTTGACCCTTTCTTATGTTTAAATGACCCCTTAATGCACTTTCCGACCCTACTTAAGTGTATTTTTGAGGATATTCCTGTTAAAACTTATTTAATGCACTTTAATTTCTGAAACCCAGTGAAATTTCCCTAGTGGGATGAAGTTTCCACTTGGGGTGACTTAGTCCCACTGGGTAGAAAAATCAAAATGATTTTAATTTCTTGGCAGAATTTTATTCTGTTACCTTTGAGGTTAGCATTCATTCATCTAATCATTCAAGCAATTATCAAGCATTCAAGCGCTCTAAGCATCATCAAGTTATCCATTGGAGCACTTCGTTGCATATCTTCAGATTTACACATCAAGGGTTTGGTAAGTTTATGACATTTCATGTTGTTTATTTATCATTCTCTTCTCATTTCATTTCATTATCTAGGGTTTGATTACCAAAGTGGGGTTTGACCAAGGCAAACCCCTATACTCTAACCCTTAACCCTTTTCCTCGTCTTTACATGTGTGCTTGCAGAGCTTGTATGCAAATTTTTCAAAGAGTTTGGTGTCAAAAAGTGGTCAAAAATCCATCAAAGTGAACATAACCCTAATTGAAGCTTGGAGACTTCTTTCAGCCCATTTTATGCAAATTCAGATCTGGGCACTTGTCAGAAAAGGAAAAGTAGATTGAAAGCTACAAATTCCTGCCCCAAAATTTTGGAAATTCCCAGGTGGACTAAGTCACCATTTGTGGAAAATTAGTCCCACTGCCAGGCCTGGAAATTTATTTTCACATTTCTCAGTACCCATTTGGCAGATTCCTATTTCGACAGATTTTCCCTGAAACTGGACTAAGTCACCCAACTTGGCATAAGTGTCCTAGTCAACCTTTCCAGTCAACTCTGCAGGATTCTAGAATCTCTCTGCATCATATTCTAGATTCTAGGTGCGTCTCTCCAGTTTTGTTTAATTTTGTTATCATTTACTTTCATTCTTAGGTGTTTTTGCATACATCACTGTGTTTTCCAGCACTTTGCATTTCTTAGGTTTAACATCAATAATCATCTTTCTTTTTCAGTTTATTTCATTTAGACATCATAATTAGGCATATTACATCCCTCATTACATTAATCTTGAGTGTAGACATTAGCATTTTGGGTCATTTCTCTCCTTTTAGGTGAAAAACCTAGAAGAGCAAGAGCACATTGGGCACCCAAAATTAGTTTCCACAACTTTGCATCATCATGGTTGATAAACTATAATTTTTTTGCATAAAATACTTGGTGTATTTTCAAAGATTCTTCTTAATCATTGAATTTATCAAAAGAATCTTGACTAAGGAAGAACATGTGAAGCTAGTCACCTTTCTCTCCTAGAAATCTAATAGTATTCTTGAATACTAGTGCCAAGTCTATTCATTTGAAATTATCAAAGGTCTAAAGAATAAATGATAAAGGTCACACAAGAAGATTAAAATCATAGGTGTAGACAACCTAGTCTCACACAAATTCATAGATTTCATAGAGCACAATCATCTCAATTTATTCATCTCAAATATACTTCAAAAAATCAAGTAGGTTAGTAGCATATTATATTCAAATTAGTCTCTCTTCAACATCAAAGTATGATTTTATTATTTTACTCTATTTATATTTTAAATTTATTGAAATACGTGTTTCTAAACCCAACTTATTTATCTACCTTTAATTAATCTAAATATTCTAGAAAACAAAATCTTATTTCCATTTAAATACATAATATGTTACTTTTCAAAATTTAAACACCAAACAAATTCTTTTGTGTTTTATTCCAAATTGCCACTTTTTGCAAATTCATACACGAAAAAATATTAAATTTAACTTTATAATAAATTCTAATTTTATTTAAACATGTTGAAACCTTTTTGAAATCACATTTCATAAATAGCTTATAATCATCTCAATTCATAGAAAAACATTAGAGTAGGTGTCACATACCCATAAAAATGGACCATTTCACATGGAAATTGTGTGGTCAATGAAACAAATACACATATTCAAGGTATGTATAGATATATTTACGATGTGTATGGGTGACTTATTCTCACCTGCAACACTATTTACTATGGTATGGATCTATTGTAGTAGCCATTAAAATAAGATAAGATAGGGAGACAAAATTATGATAGAGGTATGGATACTGTAAGTGTGAAATAAGTAAATAGTAAATAAAACTTCTTAATAAGACATTATATCAAAGATTCAACAAATTAAACTAGTTTAAAGCAAGAATCTACTGAAAGCGTCATATTGTTCTCTATCTGTAAAGATTTATCAAGTCATGGGGCTCTCATATTTGGTAAGCATTGTGATTGTTAAAATGCCAATCTAGAGAATGAGATGCTGCTAAAATTACAATGATCTAATCGTATATGATGATTTCTAGATTAAAAGAAAGCTACTGTACTCTATGCTGACATGAAGCTTGATAAAAGAAGCTATAGTAATCTACGATGCAACCGTGATATTGATTCTATACTATGATTGCTATTGCTAAATGATATTGCTATTGCTAAGATGCTTGATTGCTTGATTGCTATTCCTGCAGAGTAAGTTTGCACAAGGTTTAGATTTGGGATCCTATTTCCTGTTTCAAAAGGCTATATATATAGATTAATGACAACACATTGTGACATGGCAGCACAACAAAGGCTTGGATTTGATTTGGAGAACTCAATGGTAAGAGATTGAGAAGCTTGAGCTGATAATGGGAATGGTTTCTCCCCATGAAAACACCAGGCCAAATGATAGGAAGAATTAGAGGAAGGAGATTGAGAGATTGATTCCAATTTGTCTCCAAAGCTTTCCCATGAATGCTAGTTGAATTAAATTGGATATTTGATGTCTAATTTGGTAGGTGAGTGAATAGAGGAAATTGCCTTTATGCCTTTTATTTCAATATTTGATTTATTAAATTTAGCAAAAGAGAATAAATAATTTAATAAAACAAACTATAGAATTTTTTTATTAAATAAATATAGAAGGGATATGATAATTAAACAACAAAGTATTTAACCTTGTTTAATTAATTAAGATTGAATGATGTGATAATTAAATAACACAAACTATTGAAGTTGTAAATTTAATTAAAATTAAAGAATAGGAGAATGAACTATAAATAAATATTTATATTTATTTAATAGTAGAGGAAATTAAGGTAATTAATCAAATAAATCATATTTAATTAATTAGATTATCCAGACCATTTTTAGGTGTATACATTTTTCCCCTCTTTGAAGTGATGTGTTTACACATTGCTTCAAAGAAAATTTTGTTGCTGCTGCTAGTATCGACGAAAAAAAATTAGTATGCCCCAGACATGGATTTTCAGATGATGATGGATATATGCCCCCTTGGGAGATAAATTGATGTATTTTTTAATTTTTTGAATTTTTTGGAAATTTTGAAATTTTTATGATTTGTCAATGATTTGATGATGATTTGATGAAGATTCGATGGTGAAATAATTTATCTCCCGGTTAAAATGTAGAATATTTTTCCCTGGATGAATTTGATTAATCTCCCCTTAAAAAAATTAATTAATCCCACCAAAATCCCACTTGTAATAACCTATAAAAGGTCAAAAAGGTCATTTTCAAACTCATTTGTGCATTTGAGTTTTGAAAATTTGTGAGAGTTATTTGTGCAATTTCGAGCAAGATGTCGATTCCTTGCCATACTCATCGATTCGAGCATGTGCGACATCACCACCGCTTGACCATCTACGAACCTTCGGTATGTACCTGTCAACCCCCTCATTGTAAGTGTATTTCTCATTTTTTGTGTGTTTTTTGGGTTTTTAAATTTGTTTCTTTTAGCGCTTTTACATGTTGATGTAGCGCTTCGACAGACTGTTTTAGCGCTTAGGTCAAATGTTTTAGCGCTTAGATAGTCTGTTTTAGTGCTTTCAATTTTTTAGTGCATAGGATAGGAACTTTAGCGCTTTGACATACTGTTTTAGTGATTTTAACATTTTAGCACATTTACCCTATAATTTAGCGCTTTGCCTCGATATAATAACACTTTTGATGAAGTGGCGCTTTGACTATCTGTAATGGTGTTTATGCCTGATGAAATGGCATTTTTGATGATTTAGCACTTTGAAACTCTATTTTAGCGCTTCTAAGTCAAATTGATAAAGTTTGTCAAATTTGTCCTTGATTTTGTCAATTTTTGATCATGTCAATCGTCGGTTTGATATGATTGATGATCCTAATCAAGTAGATGATGTTCAACCTCATGATAGGCGAGGTCTGATGTTTGATTGATGATAATTATCCTCATGATAGGTGAGGAATAATTATAGTTTGATTGATAAACCTCATGATAGAAAAGGTTGATTTGATGTATTGACCTCATGATAGGCGAGGTTCAATGATATTCGATGATTAAACTCATGATAGGTGAGGTTCAATGATGTTTTTCTCATGAGATTTAATCAAAAATCTCACCAAGAGTTGATTAGGTTTGATAGGATATTTGATGTTTTGATGATTTGACAAAAGAGTAATGACTTTGAATATTTCATGATGATAGGAGGCTTTGACGAACCTCTAGATTAGAGAGTGATTTCCTTAGACGTTTGATTTGATATGCCAACTATCCCAGCCTGAGACATCTATATATCATTACACGTTGTGGATTGTCTTCCTTACTAGACATGCCCCAAATTAGGATTAATCGGGGTCTCCTAATAGCTTTAGCAGAGAGGTGGCACAGTGAGCATAATACCTTCCACCTAGCTACTAGCGAGATCACAGTCACCCCCGAGGATGTCTGGAGGATTTTGCGGATACTAGTTATTGGGGATATTGTTGTATATGATTCATTAGAGCATGTCGAGACTGATGCGCTTCAGAGAGTTTTGCAGGAAGATAGGATTGTTGGATGTTGGATCGCATGGCGGGAGATTATGGATGGATACACCACTTTGCCGACAGTTCTTGTTGGATTCATCGAAGGATCCCTTTGTCCTGATCGCAGGTCAAAGGGATTCTCTATTGGTTGGGGCCACGTACTGGAGAGCATGGTCATTCACGGGATGAGATATGCTTGGGGCATGTGCATGCTTGCCCATCTTTATCATGATTTTCATTTAGTAGTTTACCTTGGTAGTTGGAGTTTATTAGTCAGAGTCACTTTACTTCAGGTGTGGGTGTGGGAGCATATTATTGTCACATGGCCAGTGATGGTGAGACAACATCTAGCTAGGAAGCCTTATGTGCACATATATGCAGGTCAACTTACTCAGCCTAGACTAGGTAAGTTAGATCATTGGCACAAAGTACTAGATGATATGGAGATTGTTACCTAGCATCCCTATTTGGACTATGAGCACTGGGATGATGATGACATGCAGTTACAATTCTTTTGTCAGTCTTTTATTTTGATCAGGCATACATGGTGGGTTTTGGAGAGATTTCTTCTTAGATGAGTGCTTCGTCAGTATGGCATTGTTCAGCGAATTCCCTAGGGTGTTGCCCACTATGCTCGGTGACGGCTAGATTCTATAGATTGGGGGCCTGGGTTGTCATATGATGCAGCAGTGTAGGAGCTCCAGGCTTTACAGCCTCTTGTGTGGGAGATCCAAATAGATATTGTGGAGCCACTAGTCACAACATATTATGCAAAGTATCTGGTATTACATCCATTTCCATGCATCACCATTCCTGTTGAGCCAACACCATTAGCTATTGGGGAGGAGATTGTTTTTGCACATTGTCACCAATGAAGGAGAGAGGAGATTGGTGGTTAGGAGGAGGTGGTGGAGGAGGTTGAGAGTAGTAGTGATGAGGAGGGTAGTGTGGATGAGGAGGATAGCAGTAGCAATGATGAGGAGAGCAATGATGGTGATAGTACTGGAGATAGTCTAGGTGGATTAGATGCAGGTGTATCGGGTGTCGGTGGGCCAGGTCCTGGTTTAGAGGAGTACATGATGCCTCGCAAGAGGTGAACAATTATAGACCCTTCAGAGCAGCATGTACAGTAGCAACAAACTCAAATATCGAGTTTACAAGTACAAGTTCAGACATTACAGGGGCAACTGACTCAGGCCCAGGGTTTGTTGGTACAAACTAAGACATAGATGTAGGCTCAAGCTCAGGCCCATGCTTAGGCTCTAGCATCGATACAGGCTCAGTTGGATGCAGCTCAGGTACAAATTTTAGCCTTGAAAACCAAGAGGGATGCTGCTAGATAGACTGTAGGGGCAACTCAGGCTTAGATTGTGTCATTGATAGCCGAGAGGGAGCCACCATATTTACTGTAGAGGGGGCTTAAGCTGCAGTCGAGAGATTGTAGAGATTGGTGGATGGTACCACTATAGTAGATTATATGTGAGACGTTGTCCATATTGGTGGGGAGGTAGAGTATTACAGAGGTAAATTCTATGATGCTATACCTTCAGAGCAGAGAGTGAGCTATAGGCAGTCCCAATCTGGTAGGATTCATTCCCGGACTATCAATGTGGGTGTGACTCAGCCTCTTCCTAGAGACCCAAGAGATCTCAATACATCTGGTGGTGGTGGAGGGATTAGTCCTGAGATTCCTGCACTGTCTGGAGCCAACAACACTTAGTTTTCATGATGTGATTCCTCTGTTGTATTTTGAGATGATGATGCACATTCCGATTACAACCATTTTTTTTTTGATGATATATCTCTCTTCATTTCAGACATCACTGTATACTTGACATTTATGATTTTGAGATATATATGATATGCAGCGGATTTTATCAATCTATCATGTGTTTTATATGATTCTATGTTGGATGCATTTATTTTCTATGTTCTATATGCCATGTGATAATCTTTATATTATGATGTTATGGATGCAGTTTATAATCATGATGATATGCTATGATAAATGATGTTCTATTTATGATGTGCATAATGATGATGTATAGGTGTATGATGTATGTATGCATGATGTATTGATGTGTGATGTATATGTATGATGTGGTATTTTATATGATAATGTACCTATATACATGGATGTGGATGTAATGATTCAAATGATTCATGATATGTGATATAAATGGGATGTGTGTGTTTTATTCTTATGTAAATGCAAATATATGATGTAATAAATGGATGAAAATGATGCATGATATTTTATATGTTAAATGGATTTATGATATGTGATATGACGAATGGATGTATGATATGAAACTATAGAGATTTTTTTTTTTGAGATTTTCTTATGCAATTTTATGATATTTGATATGAGAAATATGATATGATCAATGTAATTTTTTATTTTATTTTTATCAAATGTATGAATGATGAAATGATAATTAAATGCTTTCTAATGTATGCAATGCAAAATTATGATGCGACTACACGATTATGATGATTTTTTTGTTAATGTCAAGTATACTCAATCTGTTATGATAAAAGATGATATTGTTTGGAATTGATTACCCTTCTTTTAAACAAATACTCTGCAGATGTAAAAACTATTATGAATGCAATATAATTTTACCATACAAATCTACATGCAAATATTGGTATCTTAACAATACTTTTATTGTGCTTTGTATCATCATAGAGCTTTTAAAAATGTTGAAAGTGATTACAAGCATCGATGGTATGATTTAGACCATGATGACTTGAGTACTTCTTCCATGACTTTTTTGATATTGCAAGTGAACACAAGCATCTAGGTATAATTAAATTGAGATGACCTGAGAATTTCTTACATCCTAAAGAAAATATGATTGTCCATCCTAGCTTTCTAGTTCAATACATCATCGAGTTGCTCCAAAGAAATGATAACAAAGATCAAAGTACAACATATCTAACCTTTGTTTAAAGTATTTCAACCATTTATCCAAATTAGATCATCCATTTTGATTTTATGATGTTTTTGTGATTTGAGAGTTTTGACCAAAAACCTAACCTAAAGAACTATCCTAGGGGCCTCGGGGGCTGATCAAATATTAGCCTTGCCTATGTTATACATGCAGAGACCACACAGTTCGACTAACACATACTCTATTTTTGACTTTTTGAGACTAACTTTTTGACTTTTTTTTTTGGATTTTCTGTTTGTGATATGGAGGTCCAATGTGTTTTGGATGGTGATTGATGTTTCATGTTGGGTTGTTTTTCAATCATTGTTTTTGTTGCATTTGTCTTCCTGTTGTTTGTCTATTTGGTTAAACTTGAGATTTATTGCCCCTAGTGAGGTGAGGATTTTCCCCCAAGCTAGGGTGGGACATGACCACTCGCAATGATATGATAATGGATGTAAAATGATGGTGGAAGTAACGACCATGACATGCATCCAATAGATAGAAAACCTGGTTCAAATCACAAATAGCACCTGTTTCCAAGCTTTCACTACTTGTTTTTATTGCACTTTTTCAGTATTTTTGATTTTTTTTCTATTTTTCTAATCTTTTTATTTTCTATCATGTCACCAAGACCCCTGTTTGCTAGGTTTTCATCAAGGAAACTATTGAATCATGCACTAGGTGATTCAAGTGTAGAACTTTCTGAGATGGATACTGTTGATGGGTTCATTGAGCAGATCCCCTTTAGGTGTAGATAGTTGATAGGCCCCAGATCTATAAACTGATATGATGACAAAGGGACCTAACCAGTTAGGTTCAAACTTCCCTTTCTTTTCTCTGTCTTGTTAATTTCTAGGGTTTTCTTTTAGGATCAAATCTCCAACTTGAAATAATCTAGGATTTACCCTTTGATTGTAGCTTTTGGACATCCTCTATTGATATGTCGTCAAATGGTTCACAACTTTTTGACGACATTCTTCCAATAGTTCCAACTCTTGCATTCTAGAAACCCTATAATCCTCATCTGGAATGATACATTTTAGTGATACACAGAGTGATGGAATTTCAACCTCAATGGGTAGTATAGCTTCTGATCCATATACCAATGATATGGAGTAGCTCTCGTGGGTGTTCTGATGCTAATTCGATATGCCCAAAGAGCAGGATTTAACTGAACATGCCTATCACGTCCAACATTGTTAACCATTTTCTTTATAATTTTCAAAATTGATTTATTTGAGGCCTCTGCTTGGCCATTTCCTTGAGGGTAGTACGATGTTGAGAAACGATGTTGGATATGAAATATTTCACACAATTCTTGGACATCCTAGTTCTTAAAGGGTCTCCCATTGTCTGTTATTATGGATTGGGGAATTCCATATCTATAGATGAGGTAGTTCAATATGAAAGACAAGATCTGTTTTCCTGTGATTGTTGTTAAAGGAACCACTTCTATCCATTTTCTAAAGTACTTTGTTGTTGTGACTATAAATTTGTGCCCATTGGATGAAGATGGATTGATCTTCCCTACTATGTCCAGTCCCCACTGACAAAAAGGCCATGTTGATGTGAATGGGTACAATTCTTGTGTCAGCACATGGATTAGATTACCATAGATCTGACATTTCTGACATTTCTTAACAAATTGATAAGACTCTTTTTCCATATTCGGCCAGTAATACCCCAATCAGAGGAGTTTCTTTGCTAGGGTTGGTCCACTTGAATGAGTTCCACAAATACCTTCATGAACCTCACATAAGGTTGTTTCAGATTTATTGTGTTCTAGACACTGAAGAAGAGTATCATCTAGACCTCAACGATAAAGTATGTCAGCTATTAATGTATGTCGAGTGGATTGGAAAATGAAGTTACAATTTTGGTTTCTAGAAAGATCAGGAGGAAGGATATTATCCTTGAGGTAAGTATATATCTCTCTGTATAGTGAGGTTTGAACATCTTTTATTTGGCATATGGCTTGTGATTCAGGATTGTCATAAGTAGGGTTAGATACTTGTTCTACCATAAACTCATAACGACCTATTTTTTCTGGCAATTGTAAAAGAGAAGCAATTGTAGCCATAGCATCTACAGCTTTGTTTTTTGCCTTGGGAATCTGTTCAAACTTGATTTCCAAAAAATACATTTTGAGCTCATCTATCATCTTCTTGTATGGCATCATCTTTTCATCCTTTGTCTGATATTCGTCATTTACCTGATAAATGACTAGCTGTGAATCACCATATACTTGCAGTTCTCTAATATTCCATTTAACTTCCACTTTGATACCAATAATCAAAGCCTCATACTTAGCTAGATTATTTGTGCATGAAAACATGAGTCTATAAGACCTTGGGATTGTATGTCCTTGAGGTGTGACAAAAAGGATGCCCACACCAGACCCACGTTGCATGTATGACCCGCCAAAATAAATTCTCCATGGTTGTGTTGTCATAGTTAGAATGTCTACATCAGGAAACTCAATGTTCATTAGATGATCATCAGATAATGGAGCTTCAGCTAATTGATCAGTAATCACTTGACCTTTGATTGCTTTCCTATCCACATAATGGATATCAAATTCACTTAAGATCATGACCCATTTGGCTAATCTCCTTGTTAGAGCAACCTTGCTGAGTAAGTATTTTAACGGATCAATCTTTGCAATGAGTTTAATCATGTAGGTCAACATGTAATGCCTCAATTGTTGGGTAGCAAATACCACCGCCAAACATGCTTTCTTGATGAAGGCGTAGTTTATTTCATAACCATTCAGAGTCTTGCTAATATAGTATATAGCTTGTTCCCTTCCTTCAAGATCTTCTTGTGCTAATAGAGCTCCCAAAGAAATATCCATTGTTGCTATGTATAATAAAAATGGTCTCTCTTCTATAGGTGGCATGATTATTGGAGGCAACATCAGATATTGCTTTATTTGAGTAAAATTTGTTTCACATTCTTCATCCCACTTGAAAGAGATATTCTTGTGTAGTAGATGATTGAATGGATGAATTTTATCTGCCAATTGGGAGATAAATCTCTTGATTGATTGTAACCTACCCTGTAGAGACCATAGCTGATTGATATTCTTGGGCAGTGGTATTTCCATTATTGCTTTGAATTTAGTTGGATCCACTTCTATGCCTTTTTCTGAAACTATGTATTTGAGGAGCTTTGCCGATGTAACCCAAAACACACACTTCTTTGGATTCACTTTGACATTGAATTTTTCCAACCATGTAAATATTTTTCCTAGAATCTCCAAATGTCCTTCCCTGGTGTATGATTTTGCTAATATATCAACATAATATTCCATAAAAGTATGCATCATGTCATGGAATATAGTGGTCATTGCACGCTGATATGTTGCACCTGCATTTTTCAACACGAAAGGCATGACGTTCCAACATAATGTGCCCCATGGACATGTGAATGTTGTCTTTTCCTAATCTTTGGGTGCTATATTAATTTGGTTGTACCCTAAGAAGCCATCCATTAACAACAACATGGCATGTCCTAATGTTAAATTGAAAATAATGTCAATGTTTGGTAAAGGAAAATCATCCTTTGGACATGCCTTATTTAGATCTTTGAAATCTATGCATATTTTGATACTGTTGTCTGGTTTAGATATAGGTACAATATTTGAAATCCACTCAGCATAATCGATGGATCTAATGAACCTTGCATCCAATAACTTTTTCAGCTCAACTTTTACCATCAATGCTATGTGGGGATGCATTTTCCTTAGTTTTTGTTTGACTGGTTTGATTCTAGATGGTAAAGATAGATGATGCATCAGAAGATCTGGATCTAGCCTGAGCATATCAGAGTATTATCAAGCAAAGTTGATATGTTGCTCTTCAAAGAACTTGATGAATTCTGGCTTTTCTTGTTTTGTCATTGATGTTGCTAGATGTAACATTTTTGTCTTTTCTTCTGTGCCAATATTGATTGACAATGTAGGTTCCACCAGCACTGAATATCTTTCATGGAAATGTTCCATAAGGGTGTCAAATCTTCCATCCTTTGGTGCCTCAGAGAGGTTTTCACCATTAGATAAATTCTTTATTTTTACTTTTTAAAGATCTAATGTTGCCATTGAATGGTTTTCACCTTTAGATTTATTGTTCTTGTTTTCAATTTTACAATTGAAAGATTTGACACCCTCCTAACTTGGAGCGCCATTATGAGATTTATGATTTTCACTTGTGTCAGGTTCGTCACAACAAAGAAAATTTATGATAGCATCATCGTTCTCAAAGATAGGAATACTGAAAGGTTCAATAGGTTCCCAGTCTATAAATTCAGGATGCATTAATGGTAAGAAATCATCAGATTGGGTAAGATCAATGGAAGTAAAGGTTTTGATAGAAATGTTGTCAAAATTTTCAGCTATAATATCAAGGTCTATGATAGTACTTTCCTCCAAGTTGTCTATCTCACTTGATATCTATTCATCCTCACTTGGGTCATCGATATTTTGTAATCCAAATTCAAGGGGTCTAGTCCTTGAGCCTTGTCCCTCCTCGCGTTTAGGTGCATACTCTTTTATAACATCAATTTGTATGTCCTTGCATGATTTTCTGATAAAGAGTCCCACTCATATTAATTATAATTTGTGTCAGAACCATCCCGTATTTGAAGGATTCTTTCTACAACTTTCTAAGTTACTTCTTCTTTTGATTCCCTTGTATAGCATAATCATGTTTTGTCTTTAGGCTAAAGTGTGAAGGGTTGAATGGGTTCTATAAGGCCTTCTTTCCTTTTTCCTATGGGTCCTTGTCTTTCATATCCCATTTTCTCTAAGATAGCCTTTCCTTTTCCATACTGATCTATTTTGATGCTGATATTTGCTGATGTTGAGGCATCCTCATCTTTATAGAGCCAATTGAGAATGGCCTTGTCTTCAGATTCTTCTTCTATAGTACCCATCTTTACAAATCTATCATTTAAGGTTGTTGTTGGTGTTGATGATGGTTGTGTCGATGTTGATGGTTGTCCATATGTTCTTGGAGATGGCAACAATTGTGAAAGACATAAAGATTGTTGAAGAGAATATTCTCCCATGCCCTTGTCTTTTAACTGGATCTTGTTCCTGAATTTTTGTGATAGAGAATCCAATTGAGCTTCATTGCTTGATGAAGTGGGGTCAGCAACATTTGTTTCCTTTAATTGATCCTTTTTCTCAACCCATTTGGATATAAAATTTGGTTTCTTTTCACCATTGGATGAACTTGACATGTTTGCTTCTCTGTTATGGGGTACCAAATTGTCTTGAGTTGCTTTAAGCATGTTACAAGTTTGGGGATTATTGTAATCAGTTGATATGGTGACTTCCTATCCTTTGACTGGAAACTTTAAACATTGATGATAGGTAGAAGGCACTGCTTGCATTTCATGAATCCATGGATGTCCCAAGAGTATGTTATAAGTTAGTTTCTTTTCTAACACTTGGTAAACTAAATTCTTGACAATTGGTCCCACATGAATTGGAAACACAATCAACCCTTTGGAAGATATTTCTTCTTCATCATAGGCTTTTATTGTGATATTTCTTCTTGCATCTATGGCATTGTTAGAATAACCTAGTGCACGAATCAGTTTTAAAGTACAAATATTTAATCCAGCTCCACCATCTATTAATACATGCTTGACACAATGTTTATGGATTAAAACTTCTATATGAAGGGCCGCATTGTGTGGATGATTTAGGGACACATCATCTTGTTTGGAAAATGACAGACAATGAGGCATGGTCAAATGTCCCACCATAGCTTGAAATTGACAGACATCCAGATTATTGGGTACCGTTGTGGCCACAAGAGCCTATTCTAAAACATCCTTATGTGATGGTGAAATTTTAAGGATTTTTAGTATGGATATCTATGTCGATATCTTCTGTAGTTGATCTACTGTGTTGTATTGATTTGAAGGGGGAGTAGTGGTTTTAGATGAAACTCCTTTTAGTATCACTTTGGATTGCCCCCTTATCATTGCATTGACCGGTTGATAGTTTTGTGTTTCCCTAATTTTTATGACATTGATTTGGTTATCAGATGTGTTTATGTTTGGAATTTCGTTCAAGGATATGGTGTCATTGATGCTAATGTTACTTGTTTGATTATCAATGACACTATTTTTCTCAACCTCAGAAATGCAAAGAATGGTGTTTTCATAAATATAGTTTACACTTTTTCCTTTATTGTTTGAAGAAGATTCTCCCTTTTCATAATTGGGTAAAGGATTTGTAAACACACTGTGATCGTTGTTTGTTTGAGGTCCTTCGACAAATACTTTCTTTCTGTCAATCATATCTTGTATCAGATGTTTTAATTGCATACAGTCATTTGTTTTATGTCCTTTATTTTTATAAAATTTGCAATAATCAGCATCATTCCACCAAGATGGTTTCACTTTCGGCTCCCAATTTCTTGCTTCTGGTAGGGTAATAAGTCTATTTGCAATAATCTCTCTCATTGTTGATTCCAATATTTGTCCCAATGGTGTAAATCTCCATCGATTGGATTGTATTTGATATAATGGTTATCGAGATTCTCCATTGTTTGGGTTATTGTTTTGAGTGGTACCTTGATTGTTGTTCTTGTTGTCATTTTGGTTTGTTTTTACAGTTGTTGCCATCAAATTGAATACTGGTTTCATATTTTGTGTGTCAGTTGTAGCATCATTGTTTCCAGTATTTATGTTTCTCTGCCAAAATTTAGGCTTGTCATGGTTTCCATAGTGATTGGAGGAATTTGCGTTGTTTGATGTATCATTGTAATGTTTAATCACTCCTCTTTTGACTAAGGCTTCTTCACTTTTTCAAATGTCAGGGGACATTGCAATTCCAATCTATAACTCATGTCATCATTTAAGTTGTCAATAAATAATTCAATATTTTCCTCCTCATGTATAGATCGAGGATATCTAGCGAACAAATTTAGCAAACATTGTAAGAATGATAGGAATGTCTCACCCTTCTTTTGTTTCATGTTGTACAAATCTTTTATGGTTACGTCATGTTGAATGTTGAAGGAGAATTGTGAGATGAATCTGTTGACTAGTTCTTCAAAGGATCGAATCCCTGGTTGTAATTTGGAGAACCATTCCATATAGTGACCTCCTAAGCTCCTTGGAAATAACCTCATTAGATAAGTATCCTCTTATGCAAACTCTAAACTCATTGTTCTGAATTCCCTTACATGGTCAATTGGATCTATTTTGCTGTTGTACTTGTCATATTTGGGGAATTCACAATGTCTTGGAAATGGTATCATGTCTACACTCAGATGAAAAGGGTAAGAAAAAATGTCCTGTAATGAGTACCTCTTCGTAGTTCCCTTTTGCATATCTTGAAGTTGTTGCAAGTTTTTCATTTGACATGTTAAGGAAACCACTTGATCTGTGTGTTGTGTGGTTCAATTTCAGCTGTTTTAGGTGTTTCCTTTAGTTGATTGATTTCAAAGTCTTTTGGAAGTTTGGCACCTAGCTTAGCTAGCATCAAAAGATATTTTTCCATATCCTATTCTAAAACCTTTTCCATGAATTTGTGGAAATTTGGAGCCTGTTGTGCTGTGTTGACATCTTCTTGGGTTATTTCATTTGGATCATTTTGTTGGAATCTGTGAAAAGGGTTTTCTTCAGCCATGACGTTTGGTGTTTCAATTTCCTTTTCTCTAAGTTTCTATCTTTGTAACCTTGTTAAAATTGGAATACAAGTGTTTGCTATTCTCGCTAAACTTTTGATATTTTGTGTTTGGATGAGTGTCAATGGATTTAACAAAGTCAAATAGAATGATATATTCTATTAATGAGACCAAGTTAAAAATCTAATTATTGTGTTTCATTTCATGATTGTAGGATGTAAAGAATCCTGATGATGAAACTTAACCTAATAACCAAGATTTGTGTTTCTTTGATAATTTGACACTTTATAGTTTGCAAGATCTAGGTTTAATTTTGAAAAAAAAATTGACTTGTAGGATCCTATTTGTTTTAGGTTTTAAGACACTATATGGTAAAAACCTAAGTTTTTGATGTCAACAGTCTGACAGATGTTTCCACAAGCTTCTTATTTTTCTATTTTGTGGAAGTGCTAATATAGAGAGCATAAGCACTAAAAAAAAATTCTAAAGTGCTAAAAGGTATGGTAAAAGTGCTATCAAACAAAGTAGAAGTGTTACAACAGATTGTAGATGCACTAAAAGACTGGTAAATTTTTCTGACACTGCAATGTTTTTGTTACAGTTTGACAAAAGTGTTATTAAATTTGTCAGAAGCGCTAAAACAAACTACAAGTGTGCTATTTTGACTGTGGATGTGCTAAAAGACAATGCAGAAGCGCTAAAACAAAGTATGCAAGTGCTACTTTGGGATTTCATAGTGTTGTCCAATTTTCTTCTCCGGGAAGAGATTGACTTTTTTTGGTATAATTTTCTAGATTTTTGATATTTTGTCAGGATAGTTTTATTGGTAATTCCCTGATTTTGGATGACAAGCCTAATGTTTCCAAGTTTTCTCTACTGTAAGAATTGATCTGGCATGTTGGAATATTGTATGGTTGGTTGTGGGATGAAAGACTAATGAAGGGGTCGACTATGATTATGTTTTTGTGAAAGAGCTCTTCGTTGAAAGTAAGCTTGTGAATATAAAGGCTCTAAGGCAAAATCCTCAGTATATCCCCTAGCAAAGTCATGATACCTATGGATAAAAGTTCTATATTCCATCAAAATTTGTCTACTTTGATACAAGAAGCGTCTTCTTTTCAAAAGTTTTTTGTAGCTAAGTTGCTTCTTTGGTTTCTTGACTCTTGTTGTGAGGGATTTCTTGACAAACTTTGTGGATTTCCAATCCCTAATCATAAATTTCATAGTTTGATTTTGTCTGACTTTTTGTGTGTTTTTTTTTTTTGGATGATCTTTATCTATATTAATGATTTGAAAACACAACATGCAATTGTAGAACAATTTTTTTAAAGACCTAGAATCTAAACAATAAGTGTATGTTAAAGAACTACGTATGGTCCTTATTGATTTCCACTGGTTTTTTTAACAAAAATACACTTCAGATAGACTCACTCTTAAGGTCAAAAAGGTCATCATTATACTCAACAACCCACATCTTAAAATTGCGTTGACTCACATAGTCATGTCACCCCCTAGAGGCGCCCATGTTTTTGTCTTTTCCAGGTGTGTACTCAAAGTTAAATTTCTTGATCCCTTGAGCGAGCAGTCCTTGGAAATTATATGGTGAGTTTCTTGGGGGCAGATTCTTCCCTCCCCTTGCACTGCGAGTATTACAATGTCTGGTTACTGACTCAACTGGAATCTACACTATGGTTCATAGATAGGGTTTTTGTTTGGAGCGAAAAATGATAAACTCCCTCATGAGACCTCCCAATCTTTATAACAAAGACTTTGGCGATGGCTATCTTGCACACTTCTGGAAAATGTGGGTTTCCCCAGATTCACTTTTATTTTATAGTGGGTTGGAAAACCTGGCTTTGGTTGTTCCCACTCAAGTCGTTCTTGTAGGGTGAGTACTTTTTCCCACTACGATAGGCCTTCTAAAGGATTTAATAAAGCATAAATTACATGAAATTAAAGGATGAGTCTGGAATTTTCATCACCCAATTAAGGGGAGAGCATAGGCCTATCACCACACAAGCACAGTAATCAAATGTTTAATTTTTAAAGCCCAAATAACAATTTGCTATTCTATGTGAAGATATTGCTTCACAAAAGACATGATATTAATTTTAACCAAATAGCAACTGTATGATGACTACCTTAGGATTGATATGTTTTAAACCAAATGACTATCCTAGGATTGGTTCTTTTTAGGTCAAATGCATCAAAATTAAATTTTGGTAGTGGTTGTGTCGAATCTAGACAGAAAATCATAGAAGCACTATAACAAAGGTCAGAAGCGCTATTTAAATATCATAAGCGTTGCAGAATTTGGAAGCGTTGTAGAATTTGGTAGAAGCACTAAAACTTTTAGTGGAAGTGCTAAAATAGTATTGAAACTAGAATAGTCAACCGTCTTGAAATCTTTTTGGTGGAAGTGCTAAAATAGAGTGTAGAAGCGCTAAAACAGAGTGCAGAAGCACTAAAATTTTTGGTGTAAGCGTTGCATAATCCCTCGGTCGTGCTAAAAGAAAACACACCTGTATCCTGTACCAATACTTTTCAAAAAAATTGTTAAAATATGGGGTTAGAGGCCCCATGGTAGGTGCCAAAATGTAAGTTTGAAATAAGTAAATAGTAAATAACACTTCTTAATAAGACATTATATCAAAGATTCAACAAATTAAACTAGTTTAAAGCAAGAATCTACTAAAAGCGTCATATTGTTCCCTATCTCTAAAGATTTATCAAGTCACGGGGCTCTTAGATTTGGTAAGCATTGTGACTGTTAAAATTCCAATCTAGAGAATGAGATGTTGCTAAAATTGCAATGATGTAATCCTATATGATGATTTCTAGATTAAAAGAAAGCTACTGTAATCTATGCTGGCATGAAACTTGATAAAAGAAGCTACAGTAATCTATGATGCAACCATGATATTGATTCTATACTATGATTGATATTGCTAAATGATATTGCTCTTGCTAAGATGCTTGATTGCTTGATTGCTATTCCTGCAGAGTAAGTTTGTACAAAGTTCAGATTCAAGATCCTATTTCCTATTTCAGAAGGTTGTTTATATAGATTCACAACAACACAATGTGATAGGGTAGCACAACAAAGGCTTGGATTTGATTTGGAGAACTCAATGGTAAGAGATTGAGAAGCTTGAGTTTATCATGGGAATGGTTTCTCCCCATGAAAACATCAGGCCAGATGATAGGAAGAATTAGAGGAAGGAGATTGAGAGATTGATTCCAATTTGTCTCCAAAGCTTTCCCGTTAAGGCCAGTTGAAATAAATTGAATATTTGATGTCTAATTTGGTAGGTGAGTGAATAGAGGAAATTTCCTTTATGTGTTTTATTTGAATATTTGATTTATTGAATTTAGCAAAAGAGAATAAATAATTTAATAAAACAAACTATAGAACTTGTTTAATAAATAAATATAGAAGGGATATGATAATTAAACAACAAAGTATTTAACCCTATTTAATTATTAAGATTGAATGATGTGATAATTGAATAGCACAAACTATTGAAGTTGTATATTTAATTAAAATTAAAGAATAGGAGAATGAACTATAAATAAATATTTCTATTTATTTAATAGTAGAGGAAATTAAGGTAATTAATCAAATAAATTGTATTTAATTAATTAGATTATCTAGACCATTTTTAGGTGTATACAGATACCATGTGAGGTAGAGGGGTCACTAGCAACATAATTAAAAGAATGATATGATGTCATATGTAGGAAGCATGGGTCACTTGTGATAATCAATAGGGGTGAAACATAAGTTAGTGGATGCATCAACATAGAGGGGGAGGTCAAAAGTGAAGAAATGTGGTTTCTTGGATTGTAATAGCTGTTGGAATTGCACAAAATGAACTTGATGAAAAGGATAAATAAAAAATCTCAAGAAAATTAAATTAGTAGGTGAAAATCCACATTCTAAAACTATTTCCAACATTCTCCTTATGTCAAATGGGAGATTTTGAATCTAGGTTAGGGACTTCCATCAAGAAAAATGATAGAATATTTTCATGAGTGTGGATGAATCTACAAGTGTGAAAAGGGGGTAATTTTTAGTAGAAGTTGAGAGGGTACAAGAAATAAGGAAGGAAGAGAAGCAAGGTAATGTGAGTTTCAACTTTAGCAAAGATTGAATGGAAAAATAGAGTAGTATGAGAAGCACATAGCCAGGTAACCCTTGTTGCTAGATATGTTTATTATTATAGTTAATATATATTGTCATCTCTTAAATGAATGATGTCAAACGGGGAGGTCTTCAAACCAAACAACACAATTTCCATCAACACAATATTTCACCAAGCATTAGAACTTCAACTTTCTCCTTATCACATCAAGCCTTCACCATCACCTTGTAGTATTGCCACTTGACTGAAATGGGTATATCTTTTAGTGAAAGTCCTTTCAACCCAGGAACAATAGCTTTTAAAATACCCATTAGGGCATACTAAAACATATCTCAGATTCAACTATGGTCACTTTGGACCAACCTCCTCAAATCTCAACAATTATGTTGTCCTTCAAGGCCAATTAGGCCACTTTTACAAAGGAACCTATTTCCAAACTTCTTCCCAATCTCAACACTCAATGGGGAAACATTAACTAGGCCTCAAAACCATAGATTCCACCATTTTCATTAGAGGAATCAACCTCCAAGAACCCTAACCATGAAACCCTCCTTTATCACAAGTTTCCCAAGGGTTTATTTAAAACCCATGCTCCATACTTCCACACAGCCAACTAGGGCCTGAAACACACTTAGATATGGTTGAAAACACTTAAAAGTTCACCAAAAACCACTACCTCCAAGATTCACATACATTTCCACTTTCAAACCTCTTTATTCCATTTATAAAACACCATTTTTCCAAACTAGGGCAACAAGCCCACACTATCAAAGACCTCCCCTGCACATAAGAACCATCTAGAAACCTATTCCTCCTTAATACTACCCATTCCACTAAGGTACAGTTTTTACAAAAGATGGAATGGGTCTGTTTGCATGTTTAAAACAACAAAACCCTTGAAAACCCTGTTCAAGCCGTGTATAAAGAATAAGCTATAAAACCCTTACTACCTTATGAAATCAAACCCCACAAAGTTCAAAATTCTCTTAGTTCATGTATGAATCTAATTCAAAACACTTACAAGCTATTTCTCACAGTATGGGTCCATACACAGGCTGAAATAGTGAAAACACACAGAAAATAACAGTAAAACAAAGATAATTGATTGATTTCTCCTTCAAAATCTTCAAGAGAGATTTACAACGAGGTTTCTCATGTATTTAAACTTGTTCCCTCCAAAAACTAACTGATTCAACTACCTCAAATGACCATTTGAAACAAATGACCATTGGCATTCCATATCTTGCCTATTTTACACTTTTGCAACTTTACATATGACAACTTTTTACATTATTTTGCAATTTTAGCAATCTCTGCTCAAATGACCCCTAACAAACAAAATGACTCACAATACCCTATATATGGTCTGCAATTACCTTATTTAATGCAAAATGACACAAAACACCCTAAATCCTACTTAACAATTACCTTGATTGACAACATTTACCCAAAGGTGCCCCTGCACCATACACCCCACCTTGAAATTTTTCCAAGTCTCTTGGAAATGATGTTGCAACTTGTCCACCACTAAAAATTTCATGCCTCTAACCTTCTTGAACTCTTTCATCAGGTACACCTTGCCTTTGGTTCAAATTGTACTTGGCATCCTTGATCGTGTTACCACTTGAACAATGCTCCATCTTCTCATACTAATCATGTGATGGTTCTCTCACCCTTCCTTTTTCATAAACTAATATTACATTTTTCTTAACACTTGAAAACTAACCCTTATCAACCTTACTCTTGATTGTACTTTCTTTCCCTATTATTGCATTCTCAAACTCACTTATTTGACCTTTCTTTGCACCTTGTTTTGCTCCATCATTTTCATTTGTCTCTGTTATTAGACCCCTTGCCTTTAAGATCTTTGTTTTCTCATACTTGTATAGCTATGCCTTGTTAGAATAAGACTGCCCCTTCACCTCTTTTGTTGTCAATGGACACATGACTGTCCCAATCAGAATTCCATCACACTTTCCTAACTCATTTTGCTACCTCACAAACAATCCATCCTTTATCTCCTCTGAATCAGACTTTAACACCAAGCTATTACCTCTTTTGTTTCCTTCTATCACTGTATCACCTTTCAAAGTCACTTTTCTATCATCTGCAACCTTTGCAATGGCTGCACACACTTTGTTTCTCTCTTCCTCAAACCTTATAGGCTCCCTCTTTCCAAACATGATTATTTTTGTTTCCTTTCCTTTTGCTTCATCCTTCTCCTGCAATGGTGTTATTATGAAATAATTCCCATCCTTTTCAATGGTATAATTTTTAGCCCTTCCATCATATAATGCATGCCTATCAAATTGCCATGGCCTTCTAAGAAGTAGATGGCAACAATCCATGGGTAAAATGTCACAAAGCACCTTATCTCTATACCCACCACTCTGAAACTCAACATATGCTTGCTCATTTACCAAAAGTGACTGATTATCATTCAACCAAGATGCCCTATATGGTGTTTAATGAGGAACTTTTTCCAACTTTAGTTTGTCTACCCTTTCACTAGACACCATATTATCAGTTGAACTTGAATCTATGACAACCTTGCATACTTTACCTCTACATTTGCATGTGGTCTTGAACAAGCTTCTTCTTTGATTCATCTCCTCTTCCTTGGATGTCTTCAAGAGTGTTCTTCTCAGCATCAAACTTTTCCCAGCTTCTGGAGCAGCAACATGACTTGAAGAATTTGAACTCTCCTTTCACTTCTCCTTTCTCCACCACTTGATGTAGATCCTTGCCTTTCAAGGCACTTGTAGGAAAAATGAACAAAATCATTGCAATTTTAGCACCTACCAACAAATGTATTTGTACTTCTTCAACCACCAAATATGCCTCTTGAACCTCTAAAACCTCCTCTATGGTCATCAAATTGTCCTTGCTCCTTGTGTGCATCTTCTTGACTTTCACTTGATGGTCTTGAAGTTGAATATGTACCTCTTCCTCTTGATGTGTTGCCTCTTCCTCTAACTATCTTTTCTTGTCTCCTTTTCACTTTTTCTTCTTCCTTTAGAGCCATCTGATAACATTCTTCAACACTCCTTGGATTTGTCAAAGCTAGTTCATCCAAAATATTCAATTTCAAACCACCCAAGTACCTAGCAATCTTTTCATCCTCATTCTCATTATGGTTAGATCTCATACTTAACTTATATAATTCTTCAATGTAGGTTTTTACATCCATTTCTTTTTTCCTTAAACTTTGAAGCTTCCTAAACATCTGAATAGCATAGTCAGAAGGGAGAAATTTACCTTTCATCTTAGCTACCATCTTGTCCCAAGAAACAATCTTGGATTTTCCTAAATATTTCTTCTCTCTAACAACTCATAGTCCCACCACAAAAGTGCATGACCTTTTAGTTTTGTCTTAAAATTTTTCACCCTCTACTCTTCAGGAACATCTTCACACTCAAAGTAGTTATCCAAAGATGCAATCCAATCTAGTAATTCTTCCTCATTCAGGTTCCCACCAAACTTTGGAACATCAATCTTTAGCTTGTGCTTGTCACTCTTAACCACCCTTAACAAATTTTCCATTCTCTGATCTTTTGGATCTAGTTCTTCATCCACATCTTAAAACTCTTCTTCCTTTTCCTCATTTGAATCACTTTCAACTTCATCTGTTCTCTTGCTTGTTTCCAGTGCTGCCAATATTTCCTTCAATTCTCTGATCTTCCTAACATACTTATCCTTCAAATCACTCATCTCCTTAGCCATATTTTTACCTTTCGGAGGCATTTTTACAACCTTTTCCTTTCAAATTCCACTTACCCTTCTGAACAAACTCATTGCAATTTTAGCACCTACCAAAAAATGTATTTGTACTTCTTCAACCACCAAATTTGCCCCTTGAACCTCTAAAACCTCCTCTATGGTCAGAAAATTGTCCTTGCTCCTTGTGTGCATCTTCTTGACTTTCACTTGATGGTCTTGAAGTTGAATAGGTACCTCTTCCTCTTGATGTGTTGCCTCTTCCTCTAACTATCTTTTCTTGTCTCCTTTTCACTTTTTCTTCTTCCTTTAGAGCCATCTGATAACATTCTTCAACACTCCTTGGATTTTTCAAAGCTAGTTCATCCAGAATATTCAATCTCAAACCACCCAAGTACCTAGCAATCTTTTCATCCTCGTTCTCATTATGGTTAGATCTCATACTTAACTTATATAATTCTTCAATGTAGGTTTTTACATCCATTTCTTTTTGCCTTAAACTTTGAAGCTTCCTAAACATCTGAATAGCATAGTCAGAAGGGAGAAATTTACCTTTCATCTTAGCTACCATCTTGTCCCAAGACACAATCTTGGATTTTCCTAGATCTTTCTTCTCTCTGACTACTCATAGTCCCACCACAAAAGTGCACGACCTTTTAGTTTTGTCTTAAAAAATTTCACCCTCTACTCTTAAGGAACATCTTCACACTCGAAGTAGTTATCCAAAGATGCAATCCAATCTAGTAATTCTTCCTCATTCAGGTTCCCACCAAACTTTGGAACATCAATCTTTAGCTTGTGCTTGTCACTCTTAACCACCCTTAACAACTTTTCCATTCTCTGATCTTTTGGATCTAGTTCTTCATCCACATCTTCAAACTCTTCTTCCTCTTCCTCATCTGAATCACTTTCAACCTCATCTGTTCTCTTGCTTGTTTCCAGTGCTTCCAATATTTCCTTCAATTCTCTAATCTCCCTAACATACTTATCCTTCAAATCACTCATCTCCTTAGCCATATTTTTACCTTTCAGAGGCATTTTTACAACCTTTTCCTTTCATCTTCCACTTACCCTTCTTCAATGTGTAACTTTCAACTCTCAAAGATCTAATCCCTGGCTCTGATACCAATTGATGTCAATCATGGAGGTCTTCAAACCAAACAACACAATTTCCATCAACACAACAATTCACCAAGCATTAGGACTTCAACTTTCTCCTTATCACATCAAGCCTTCACCATCACCTTGTAGTATTGTCACTTGAATGAAACGGGTATATGTTTTAATGAAAGTCCTTTCAACCTAGGAACAATAGCTTTTCAAATAACCATTAGGGCATACTAAAACATATCTTAGATTCAACTAGGGTCACTTTGGACCAACCTCCTCAAATCTCAACAATTACGATGTCCTTCAAGGCCAATTAGGCCACTTTTACAAAGGAACCTATTTACAAACTTCTTCCCAATATCAACACTCAATGTGGCAGCATTAACCAAACCTCGAAACCATAGATTCCACCATTTTCATCAGAGGAATTACCCTAACCATTAAACCCTCATTTATCACAAGTTTCCCAAGGGTTTATTGAAAACCCATGCTCCAGACTTCCACACGGCCAACCAAGGCCTCAAACACACTTAAATATTCCTGTAAAAACTTAAAATTTCACCAAAAACCACTCCCTCCAAGATTCACATGCATTTCCACTCTCAAACCTCTCTATTTCATTCAAAAAACACCATTTTTCCAAACTAGGGCAACAAGCCCACACTATCAAAGACACAACAAGCCCACACTATCAAAGACCTCCCCTACACATAAGAACCATCTACACACCTATTCCTACTTAATACTACCCATTCCATTGAGGTATAGTGTTTACAGAAGGTAGAATGGGTCTGTTTGCATGTTTAAAACAACAAAACCCTTGAAAACCCTATTCAAGCCTTGTACAAGGAATAAGCTATAAACCCCTTATTGCCTTATGAAATCAAACCCCACAAAGTTTAGAATGCTTTTAGTTCATGTATGAATCCAATTCAAAACACTTACAAGATATTTCTCATAGTATGGGTCCGTACACAGGCTGAAACAGTGAAAACACACAGAAAATAACAATAAAACAGAGATAATTGATTGATTTCTCCTTCAAAATCTTCAAGAGAGCTTTACAACGAGGTTTCTCATGTATTTAAACTTGTTCCCTCCAAAAACTAACTAATTCAACTACCTCAAACGACCATTTGAAACAAATGACTATTGGCATTCCATATCTTGCCTTTTTTACACTTTTGCAACTTTACATATGACAACTTTTTACATTATTTTGCAATTTTAGCAATCTTTGCTCAAATGACCCCTAACAAGAAAAAATGACTCATAATACCCTATATATGGTCTGCAATGACCTTTTTAAATGCAAAATGACACAAAACACCCTAAAGCCTACTTAACAATTACCTTGATTGACAACATTTACCCAAAGGTGCCTCTACACCAATGACAAATAATTGTTTTCCTTTTTATTTTTTAATTTTTTATCTAGAGTGTTGTAATTATCCTCCCAAATTGGTTGTGGGAGGTGTATGTGAAAGATTAACCAAATTACAAGTAGGAAATTGCATAGTAAACACATATTAATTTTGGAAGCATAGACAGGCACATGACTATTGATAAAATACCTTATAAAACACCTCATAAAAATGTGGCCTCAAAGAATTCCATGAAAATGGAATTATATATAATTTTTTTTTTTTAATTTACATTCTCTATGAAAGTCCATATATAATAAACATGGTGGCCTAATGCTTTTTTTCGTCTATAATTAAATTTATGACCCTCTTGTTGAAATATTAACTAGCCATCCCACTACCAAATATTGACTTGCAACAATAAGGTGAGGAAACCAAGGAGGTCCTATTCCAGGATATTTATGGTGGATTCATTATTTGGTGTTCCATAATTTTACAATTTGGTGAAAGTCTGCAATCCCTATTTTGATATGTGCCTTGTTATTTCATTAATTTTTTGAGAAAATGGGGGATTCTTGGATATTCTCCATTGCTTTTTGCATAGTTTAAACTTTAAATATTTCAAAATGTAGAAGCAACAACTAGCATAATCCCTTTTAGAAGAGAGAATAGCGAGCAACTGGCAGAAAAAGGGTTAAAGGAGTGGAGAATAGGTATTTAAATAAATGTTATTTTAAGGTGGGATGGCTTATGCTTAGGTGTGAAAGGTTGGATAATTAATAAATTGAATAATACATTTTTCTTGTTCTTAAAATGGGATGTAATCTAGTTACCAAATGCAAGAATAATGTGAGTTTTGGTAAATACTTTATATGATTATATAAGATGCACAATATGGTGTGTTTTGAAGTTTTATTTGAATAAAATGATAGGAAATGTTAACATTTGTTTCCTCTTGACTTTTGGTGCCTATGAGAGTGATGCAGAGATAAAATCTACCCTCTGCTCAAAACATCGATTCACAAATGACCATAACGAAATCTCACAGCAGTAATTAACATCTCAACCAAAACAGATTACAACGAACAACAATTTCTTTGTTTCAATTACAGGATTACAACAACTCAATCAAAATCCCTCATTTAGTTTAATCAACCACTTATGTACATTCAAATGCAAACTCAATTCTTACATTCAGCTCTCATTGAACTCTCCCTTCTATATGTGTCCACTTCATGGTCCATTCATCTCAGACCGTTGTCCACACCTACTTGCAGCCCATTTCAAAACTGCCCCTCTTCCCTCACACACGACTCTTGTATCCCATCGACTTACTTTATCTCAGATTTCACTGCGCCTAAAAGCCACATTCATTGGCAATGTTTTGTTGCTAAACTGAAATCATTTAACCAATTCTTCATTTGTTTCTTCAATCGATGTAGACCCTCATCCACACCTCTTCTATCCTCACACAAGCTACTCTTCTTTCCTCTCACCCGCGGCCTTCCCTTTATGCCCATGCATGCAGCCTTTCTCCCGATTGATCTAGCCTCTCCCAATCTCTGCACAACAATTTCCTTGCCCTTTCTAATTCAAGGTCACCCCTCCTCTCTTTTATGACTAGCCATCTCCTTTGTTTTTTTTAAAATCTGCATTTTGAAGATGGCGCCACTATTTCCCAAAACTATTGCCTTTTTTTGTTTTCAATTTCTTTTCAATGAAGATGATAAGACACAACTTTTATTTCCCATTTTCATACCTCAGTATTATCGGCCTTTTCTTAGTTTTATTGGCCTTTTTGTTGATATGATTTTAAATGATTTTTCCGAGCTAAGATGGCACAACCCCTCCAACCATCCAGCTGTCTTTTCTATGGCTATGCGCGGTGTTTCTTTTCTCTTCTTTTAAATCTACTTTTCGACATGCCTTCCATGGCTTTTGATATGCCAAGATAATGATTCCTGTTGTCTTTCATGAGTGCGATTTTTTTTCTTGCCTCTTTTACTTCTGCTTGGTGATATGGCATTAATAATGGAATTGTATAACATTCTTCTTCGAGGAGCTCAAAACTTCGCCAATGTCGATGTTTCAAATGTAAATGGATATTTTCTCTTTGAAGGTCTTTGTCACTTTCAAAATTCACATCCACGTTTGTCTACAACGAAGAGCCAAAACAAACCAAAACTAAAAATTAAACTATAATTTTTTTTTTGCCATGCAGAATTGCTCATTCGCCTGGGTGCTCCTGCACCAGAGAGATCCTAGTTGTGCTTCAAATGATTTGTCATAGAGTGTTAGATTACTTTGTAGGTGATTTGAATCCTTTGAAAGTATGGGTTAACTAGCACTGGGTAAATTAATTCCCACATTGTCCTCTTCTTTACAAATACCCTCAATCATTTGACTTGTAAATATTTACCTAGATATATGTATATATAGTACAATGAAATATATTATAATTTTCTATGTAAACCATAGGAGGAAGTGGCAACTTATTTTAAAAATAAATATACTAACTATAAAATGTTAATGTTTCTCGTTATTGGGGATTTAGCATAATTATTTCCTTGCTACCTATGCTTTATTTTTAGTTTATGTATTTTGTATTAAGTTTATGCATGATTGTTAGTACCTAGGGTGATAGTTTTATTACTCCCTATTGCCCTTGGTTTTAATGTGATTGAGCTTACCTTATATTGATTTTGTTAGAAACATAATTTCTATATGTGTAAATTGATTCTAGTGTCAACATTAGCAAGAAATAGTATGCAATGGGGTGACAATAGAACTTGAACCTCAATTGGAAGTCTTTGATGTCAAAAGCGAGTAATTATGTTCATTGAGCTTAATCTATTTATTTAGAACTAAAACTTGGGACTTATTATTGTCATCATAGTATGATAAGAAAACTATAATTTACATTGAAATTAATAATTTTAGCATTTGAATACCCTTCGGAAATATGATTAGGGTTCTAAGGAACTAGTCTAACTCCTCCTTTAACGTAATGTGTTATTATGAACCAAGGTAATTTCTTGTTGAGTAATAAGCCTAGACTTTATGTTAATGGGATCAACCTATAAGATATTTAGGATGTTCAAGATGGATTTGGAATAATTAATAGGTGGAGTTTGATTCAAGAACTCAATATCCTTAAGGGAGGTGTTATAGTATGGGTTGCAAAATTGTGAGCTTAGTTATGTTTTCCTATCAACTATTAAGAGTTATTAATTGAGGTGAATTATTAATGAAACATTGGTTATATGAACCTATGCATATATTTCCTTTGAAAGATGATATGTGGATAATTACATGTGACTTTGATCTCATTTGGAAGTGGGTATGTAGGCAGTCCTTCAATGAAGAATTCCCACCTTAAGTCTATAGTGGGAGCATTTAGGGGATAACTCCAAGGTTGGGGTTGTTCCTATATACTCATTTAACCTTCCCTCTTTAGTAGGATTTAGTTTGAGACTAAAATTTGTATTAGATGGTTAAGGAAACTTGCTAACTTCTATTTAATAATGATGTAAAATTAGGCTAACAAAATCTAGTGGGGAAAATCATTGTTTTTATTATGGGCTATAGATGGTCTAACTGCATAGTAGCTATGTGCCTGATTTTGTTTGAGCTTGGGGTGTCATTCCTAAATATTTTCTATGTCATCTATAGGAAAAATGTAAGTATTATTATATAAGGTTGGATATTTTTTCTCTTGAATCTTTTCAATAAAAAATGTGTTTCTAAATAGTGTGTTTTAGTTATCAATTTGAATGAAATGTGTGGGTTTGAATACTTTATAATCAATATTTTTTATGTGTACCTGTTGATTAGATGCCACCTCATGTGGTCTTAATGTGATTCTTATGTGTTTGTAAAATTCAATTCTTGACCTATAAGACTCTATGTATAGGCTCCTAAATTGTGCTTGATTGTGATATACATATCTAGGTTCACTTGACAAATACTTGTGAACCTTTGTGATGTGTAGACTCTGTGTACATAGCTACAAGACCACCCATAGCTCAGAGCTAGGTTTGATACAAGAACAATTAGCAAATTATCATTATATCATGCAAAAAACATGTCTTGAGTTATGGTTGTATCTTGGAATTAGCCAAAATTCACCAAACTCACGGAGGTGAAATATTTCTAGGGGCTATCTAGGTTTTGATACTAGAGAGGTTGAAATGGTTGTTACCCTACAATTTAGGTAATAGAAATCAAAGCTAATCATTGTATTGAGAGGGTTAGTAGGTTTTCACCTATAGTATGGAGGTTAGTGATGCTAGGTGCTATCCATATTGTGAAAGGGTTAGTTGTGAATATCACCAAGGCCACTAGGTGGTATATGTTGTATGCTACTCCTTGAGTGGAGATACTTGTCACCAATGACCTAGATGCAATAGATGTTGAAATCCACTAGTTTGATGGTTTAGTGGACTGTGGGAATCTTGTGAATATCCTTAAGAGATGTGTTTGTTATCATAAGTATATGAAATCAATTGATTAGATACCAATGAAGTAAAGAAATTAAACAAACAAATGATCAATTAAAGACACTAATCCAATTAAATTAGCCTACAATATTAAGAAAGATTCAATTTCAAATAATTAAACATCAAATTCAAAGCAATGAGCCCAACTAATGGTGCAAACATGCAATCCCATTGTGGATTGAGTGTAAATGGAGTGGTATTGGATGTGGATTGCTCAATTTTCCTAATCCATGTTGAGTTGATGCAAAAGCTTGATGAATTGATGGATGGGAGTGATTCACAAATGCTCAAAAGCTCAAAGGATGAGTAAATGAATTTAGTATGATAAGGGTGCTCTTAATGGTTATGAATCCCATTTCATGTAAAATGGGAAGTATTTATAGATTTTTGGAATGAACCAATGGTGAGGATTCAAAATGCTAATCAATGGAGGAAATTGAATTGAAGATGAAAACATGGATCAAGGAATAGATCAATGATTCATAATTCATGATGGCATGGATCAAGGATTTTAATAAAGGGTCAATAATCCATGAGAAATTAATAAATCCCTAAATTTTAGGAAAGATGCTAGAGATATTTCATGTGGAGGAATTAAATTTGAATTTGAAAAGAGAATATTCCATGAGAATGATTGAAAGAATATTATTCAATTAAATAATTTAGAAAACCATTTAACTGTACAAGTTGAGGAATTAAGATCTTTAATTAAATAATTTAGAATTATTTAATCAAAGAGAGAAAATAACATTTAATTAAATAATTTGACATTATTTAATCAAAAGGGAAGAAAATTAGTATGAAGGTGATGAATTAATCAAATAAACTTAATTATTTGATTAACATGAGAAAAAGGTGAACTTAATAACTAAATAATTCGACACTATTTAATTAAATAGATGAATTAGGTGAATTAGGAGAGAAACAATGTTAGTAGGCGAAATTGAGGTGTGTGATATACTCGGGACATTTTCAAGTGTCTATAATTATACATAATCCTTATTTGGTGATGATTACAAGTGGTATGCAATGCTTGCCATCATCACAGTTGGTGTAGAAGGCTAGGGAAGAAGATGGGAGACACAGTGTAGTGCATGATGCATCGGCATTCATTTTCTTTATGGGAAGCACTAAAAGAGTAGGTTTTTGTCACTCATTGAATATTTTCAGTCAATCATTGTGTATATTCTAGTCACTCATTGTGTACTTTTATAAATTGTCTCAAGTTTCATGCACATTGTTATACTAGTGCCCTTTCTAATGATGACATCATGTAGCATGGGATGCTTGACTATCATCATAGATGATGGTAGATTGGGGTAGAAAATGGGGAACCACAATGTAGGATGGGATGCACCAATATTCCTCTTCCAAATGATATTTTCTTACGGGCTTAAGTATGGTAGTAAAGTAGGTAGTGCGATGATGCATATAGTTGGTTGCATCCACTTTCATCATGTCAATTTTCTCTATGTGAACATATGATGTGTTCAGTGGATCTCTCACACTGGATAAGTGTGATGTATTCTTAAGATAATTACTATGGTACTTGTGATATGTGTATGAACTAGTCACCATTGTACCTATGATATGTGTACAATCTAGTCACTAGTGTACTTGTGATGTGTGTATGAGCTAGTCATTGTTGTCACTATTGTACTTGTGATGTATACTTGATCCAATCACTATGTGATCTTGGAATTATGAAATGATATGATCCTTATGTGAATTAATTGTTTGTGCACTAATAATTGGTAATGATTGGTATGAAACCAAAAATTGATTAGATGTGTTATCATTCTAGTGTAATTGGACTAATTTAAAAACACAATATTAATTAACAAATATGAACTAAAAGAGATATCAAATATCTCATACAAGATAAGAGGGTGAACTTTCTTTATCATTAGTTTGTACAAACTATGAAGCCTATGATTCCCAAAAGTAGGGTTATCATGAATAAACCCTCAAGGTTTAGGTATGGGTCTAGGGATGACGCTGACATCAAGATCTTAACACATTCTAGTGTAATCTTTTGAGTGGTAACGTGGAAACATTTCCATGACAATGGTTGATTAAGTTGGTAGTTGTTGTGAATTAAATTAAAAAAAAGTGTAATAGCTAAAGGGTGGTTGTTATAGTAGAGAGTTTTAAAAACAACTCACTTCCCTTATACTTGCTTACACATTTTCACATATATTTGTGAGTGTAATTACAACTACATCATCACAAAAGATCCCATCATAATTATATTTCCATGCATCTATATACCATATATTCAAAGACACCCATAAGTATCCAATATTCTAAATACACACTTGAAAAAAAAAAAAAAATTAAATGTATGTGAACATCAGATTTTTTTAATTTTTTATTATTTTATTAAAATGTACATCCAAAATTTTGAATAAACATTGACGTAGCTTTTGTTTTCTAGAACAATAATTGAAGTATAACTATTATTTTTTTCTTTGGATGATAGCATCACGGATGCAATCTAAAAGTTGATAAAGACTTCCATTTCAACATAATTTAATAAGAAAAGATTTAGCAAAAGATCTGTAACTTTTGTCGTGATTCAAAAATTGATAAAAAAATAAAACACTATTATAGCCAGAATCTTTTTACATGATCCATACACAGTGAAAACGATTTCATAATCATTGTTGTAATCTATTCAGTGAACAAGATTCTACTCTTATTAACAACGACTCTGGTTTTGGGTCTTACGTATCCCAATTCAGATTCAAAAAAGAGGAAGTTTTGAATCCTAGAGAATGATTAAAGTTACAAAAACAGACGCATGCATCAATTCACTCATATCTTCTTATGAGTTTGACAGGTTAAACTGTAACAATGGAAGTTCAAATACAAAATAACAATCAATTTATATGGAAAAGCCCAAGTTAGTTCAATTGCCTGTCACCATTCATTTAAGCGTATGTTTACGTTCAATTATTTTATTCTTATATAAAAAGGTAGAAAGATCAAAATCGTTTAACACAACTCTTACAATTAAATTTAAGCAGTTATGAGTGAACAATTTGGGAGCAAAAGCCAAGAAAGGAATGACGTCGATCATACTCAATGAAGAAATTATAGTGTAATATGTTTCGAATTATCAACTATCCTCCGAGCAGATTGAAGCCCATGCATCTCACATCCTTTTCAATCTCTAGCGTATAATTCTTTATCAGATGGGATAAATTTGATTGAATTTTGAGGTTTAGAGATCAAATTTCTATGGAGATTTTATTGTCAATCTTAGATACATAACTGAGATCAAAGTTTAGAGTGTGTAGTACTTTAAGTCAAAATTACAACACATTCTAAGTTTTGACTTGTTTAGGTGGCTCATTTAAAATCACACTAGCTTTTTTAGTAGGGCCCACCTTTTAATGCTATTTTAGATGAGCCACCTAAGCAAGTCAAAGTTTAGAGCATGGTGTTTTAGTCAAAATGTCATATCCCCTTGATACTTTGTTAATCATTTTGCATGACCCCTAGCCTTGATGTAATCTGGACTAGGGGTGGAACTTTAGATTTTAATATATAGACATGGGTAAGTGCAAGATGGTTCCCAAAAAGGGGCTTAAGTGGCCACTTTTTTACGAAATCAGAAATATTGACCTTGGGCGTGAAATTAAGGATAGTTACTCAAAATTTTGAGATGGAACAAAACAAGGATCGAAGTGCTCTGAGTCTACTTTCTAAACTACTAATTTATTTTCAAAAAGGTCGAGATTAAGGGGTTCAAATGAGGGATGTACACAAATTGGTGATGTTTTTGTCAGAAAAACATAAAATAGCAACTCTTGTAAGACCCTAGCATGGTGAACATTTTTTTAATATTTTTAAAATCACTATGGTTAGAAGTTAGCTAATAGTATGTAGTTGAAGCATGATTTTTCTAATAAATTTTTAATGAATTTATTTGACTTTTTACTAATTTTTGAAGTGGAAACTTCTACGAAAAGTAGAATTTGGTAGTGCTACCTCTAGAAATTTTGGAGAATAATTGTTTTCTTTTTCTTTTTCTTTTTAATTTGTAGAGATGAGTCCTAGTTTCTAAAAACTATAATTTATTTGAAATTTTGATCGACGGTTAATTTATAACAAAAAAAATGCCAAACATTATTTTTAGCAAAACAGACATACAAATGAAGTAAAATTATGGATGAAAGGCAACATTATCAAAAGTGAAAAAATACATTGTTGGATAGCTGGAAGAACCTAACGTACCCATGTGTTTGATTTTATGCGATATTGAACTAGATGCAATCTTGATGGTGAGCACAAACCCGATTATGTGAAATTTGTAAGAATTTATAGCACGTCTCTAACCTTGTTGGGAATGCCTTCAAGCTTTGGGTTGGTATCCAAGGAAATAATTCACTTTTTCTTTTTTTTGTCTGAAATAATCTTGAGTGTGTTATAGCATTAACTCACGTTATAGCAATGACCCTAAAACTTTCCAAAGTGGACACAAATTAATTTTAACTTCATGCCTACCCACATATATAAGCGCACACACGTGTGTTTGTTTTAACTGGGAGCCTTGTTGTTATTTTTATGGAATGTGATCTTTGATCTTAATATGTTATTTTAATTTAATATGTTAAATGTTTGGATTAACACGGATTATTATGGAAAGTGATCTTTGATCTTAATATATTATTTTAATTTAATACATTAAATGCTTGGATTAACATAGACTAATGATTAGTTGTTGGCTTGTATGAGGTTTATCGTTAGATGTAGGTACCGGGGTGCAAGTGAGGTGGATTTTTTGGTTCCGCTGGTTGAGAAAAAGGTAACCGGTGTGTCATTCTAGTGTTGACCATGCCTATAGTTTCGTTAACCTAAGGTTCATAAAACCTAATTATTCTGGTTAAGTGGCAATGCTTAAATTGATAAATTTATTAAGGTTTATGAAGGAGTAAATAAATTAAATAAATAAATGAAGTTAAAACAAGTAAATAATAAATAATGAACTATAAGTGAATAACTAAGAAATATTAAATAAAAATAATTTAAAGCCATGTATAATTAAATACTCATCATTTATATTAATCAAAGAAGTGGATGGGAGTTGAAATAGACAAGGCAATGAACTCATCAAACACAACACCACTTGAAGAATTAAAAATAATAATAAAAATTGCCATACTATAGACATTTGTAGAAGGCGTTTATACCAAGTTTTCGATCGAACCAAAATAGGGCAGGAAGACTGTGAACTCCTTCACGGGAGAAGGATGAGCACTGGAGGGACAACCGAGGGGAAAATATCGACCAAGGAGGAAGAAGTTGGAGGACAACAGAAGTATTAAGAGGCCTGGCAACCCCTGCAATCACCACCCATGGTAGGAAGGGACTTTGACCAACATGCCATGGTGAAACCCGTCTCTCTTTCCTTAAATCGACCTATAGAGGTCTCATTTGGTGTGGAGAGATTTGGGAAAAGAGAGGCAGAGGTGTGGATGCAATTGGAAGAGTTGTTCAGTGCAGGCTTTAGCTAGGGCATCCTCCATTGTCTCTATAGTCACCATTACCTTCAAGCACAGGCAATCTAGGTTCTTAATTTTTGGTTTAGTTAAAATATAGATTTTACCATGCCATTTTTAGAGATAAACTTAGATATAAGTGTTTAAAAATCTACTTATTTGATTGTTGCAATAATGAAGACTACGGTTGTCCTCATGCTTGCTAAACCTCATTATTATGTTATCCTTCAAGCTTGGAAAAGGAAATAGTATTAGTGGTAATAATGTTTGAGTGGGGTTATAGTGGATGCTTGCAATAGACAACAATCTCTGCCTAAACGTATTAGGAATCTGACCCAAGACATGGTTGGTTGTTGCAAATACTCAGACTCGTGAATCTGATTTGATAATGTCATTGGATTAATAGTGCAACTTATTCCTTTCTTTACCTTTACTCTTCCATTCCAACCTCCAGTTTCTTCATCTATTTTCCATTAAGGTCCTTCCATCTGTATAAATCTTCATTCAATATATTGGAACTTTGGTGCAACTTTTGTTCTTAGGCTATTGAGGAGTCATCCATTTAATGAAAGACTAATATATTTTACTTATCTAAAAACACAGTTTATTAGAGGACATCATGATGTATATGATTATATTTTTCTTGCACAAAATCTGATTTCCTTATTTCCATAATTCCAAAAGGTGTTTATTGGGTTACTTCATTTTTTATACATTAATGGACTAGTTCTTTTTCTGTTTAATCAGAACTAGGATCAATAGATATATAAGAGCATGAAGTTTTCAGAGATGAATTCTAAAGAATAGTAAAACACATCAGTTTGTGTATTTGGGTCTTAGCCAATCAAGTTGTAGAAGTTGTATGTTAGTACCTGCTATTTTGATTAAGATAAAAGGAGTTAGGAATGGAGAGCATAGTGCAAGCAATAGCTAGCAACAATATTTTGTATCTTGGATAGGTGACTAAGGGGGAGGTAAATTAATGTAGAGAAGATAGTTACTACTATGGAAACTTGGCTTACCCCAGACTCAGCCTACTCTCTTGACTTCTCAGGCCACACTAATCTAGCTAGCTACAACCACAAAAAGAAAATAAATAAATAATAGAGGTGGTAGTGAATACTTAAACTTATACTGGCATAATCTATTACCTTATCCATAAAAAAAATGTAGTGAGAATAATGGTACATTATACATAGATTGCTTAAAAGTCTACACTAACTCATTCCTTACAGTTGGATACATAATGATACGAGTCTTGGAAAACTAGTATTGGTCATCATCTTGTAGATGGCTCTCATTTGGAGGAATAAATTATCTAACATAGAAAATATTGAGGAAATAAAGGAAAAATAAGTTAGTGCATGAACCAGTGATAAAGGGGATGCTCAATCCATCCCAACAATTGTAACTACATATCATTACCACCTAGATCATTATCACCTATAATCTGCCATTGAGTTAAACTTCTCTCACCCAAAGGAGTAAAAGAGGGATAGTTAGTAATGCTATGCTACTACACTTTAGGTAGATGGAGAATTGGGAATTGCATTCTTTTAATATTTTCACCTAAGCGCTTACAAGATTGTCAATCTGCTCAATACTGTTAAGCCCTAATGGGTGTTAGGGTAACCATGCTTAAATTCATGGATAAATTCTGTCATGATTTTGTTGGCTGCAAGGTTAGCAACTATCAATCTCACAACTAAATTTATGTTATGTACTATAGAATTCAAAACTTTCATATGTAAACATGTAGAAAAATATCTATCATGATATGAGGAAATAGACCTCTACAAATCTACGACTAGAGGTATGTTGAAGGATTATAGATAGGAAGAGTATCAAACCAAATTAATAAGGAACTTCTAATTACCCCTATCTCCAACTGAAAGGAGTCTATAAACATGCAACACTCTCCTAGAAGATAAAATTTTAATGCCATATATAGTTGTAACAAGATGGATACCTACAGAAGTTGATTTCAGAACCTACTCTAGTCTAGTGCTAAGCTTGAACCAAGGAATGGTGCTAGCTTGAGATGGACAATAGTTTAGGGGATACATTATGCCCAAGATGGACCATAGTCTAGGAGCAGTACTACGCTCAAGATAGACAATAGACCTAGGAGTGATACTAGCTTGAGATGGACAATAGTCTAGGGGCTACACTATTCCCAAGATGGACAAGAGTCTAGAAGCAGTGCTATGCTCGAGATAGTCAATAGTCTAGGAGAAAATCATGTCAACAGTGGATAACCTTTGGTGCTTAGCCATCTAATGGACAGTTGAAAAGGGGTTCTTAATAAGCTCTAGTAGGTATCAACTAACTCACTAGATAACCTTGTATCCATTGTGGAAAGGTGCCTTGAGTATACCAATACTAGATGTGCCTAGAAAGTTGGTCATTAGAGAGATAATCTACATATTGCTTATGGGCTTGAATGACACACTCTCTCTCTCACCACAAGCCACTCAATTCGCTTGGAGGGATGGATAGGGTTTGAATCCACATTGGTTGGGATCATTTTGCACCCCACCATGAACCAGATCAAGTAGGGTCATGGAGAAAACATGAATCACATTCATGAAGGTACGTGCAAATTTAGTTAGCAACAATCTTTGTAGGTTAATGCAACGAGATTGTATTAGTAGGACATGTAATTGACATGATCTTTAAGTTATATGTTGATCTCACTTGCTGCTATTTTTCTTATATGTTAGCTAACCTATTTATGAGATCCTTCTTGCAGTGGAAAAAAAATTGTGCAAAATTCTCTTCTTTTTGTTGGGCTATTGTTACACAAACTTTGCTCCTTATTGTTCAACTTCTAAATTTTTATCAATTTATTTGTTACCAAATCATATCCCCATTTTTTTAATAATAGTGATCTATAGCTTTATATATCTTTTCAAACAAGCCTTAGCATTAATATTTTTAATTCAATTCCTTTCATATTGTTTTATTAACAATAGTGTACATATTACCTACTAAAATAAAATCTTTAAACTACTAATTTAAATAACTCTGCGAACTCAATGAGATATGTGACTTACAACTTACCTATTTAGTTAATCTTGTAGAACAAATCCTAACTATACTTGCAACTAGATGCCATTTTTCCTTTATTCTAGGAACTCCTAGTAGTGTGATAGCTAAACACATCCAAATGAAAATATTACAAAGCCTTCCTTTAGGAAAAACATAAACTTGTATAGCTAAGCACATCCAAATGAAAATATTGTGAAGCCTTACTTTAGGAAAAATGTAAACTTGTTATAGTAAATTGTATTTTTTTAAATAAAATTTAATTGGTATTTTCATGAAGTTCTATATAAAGAGCCCATGAGTCTATATTATGATTCTTATAATAATTCTAAATACTTCACAATTATGGTGCATTTTCTTATTCTCTTCTTGCCAATTCCTCTTTTGAAAATTCAAGTGCCTCATGAAGCTTACCATTGTGTATAAATTTAATTAATGAAGGTTGTTGTAGATGGAAATATCACTGGGGAGCTTCGTTCAAATGAGTACATTGCTTCCCAATGCCTTTATTATCTCGCCACACACAAGTGAGCCCTCTACCATATGTTCTTTGTTGTCTACCCTCCAAAAATGCCTCTACAACTTGCCTCAACTTGACCGTGAGATGTGACTGTAGGTCCTTGCAACCTTTCAACGTAGAAAAATGGCATGAAATCAACACATTAAGAGAAAATTTAAGCATAAAGAACATTATTTTTCATTTGTGATTTTTTCTATTGTATGATTATAGATAGAAGCACCATTGAGAATGATGTGGAATTCACTTCAAGATGAGTTGGTAGATACTAAGGGCCTAACATCCCTATAAATTTATGTAGTAGTATACTTCAATTTTCATTTTAAATGTTCTAAGGATTGTGTCAAGAAAAAACATTAATAAAGTTGAAGGTTGAAAGTTTAGTAAGAGAAGTGGGGTCAAATATGTAAGGAAGAATAACATAGATTTGAAATTTTGAATGTTGAAGAAGTCAAAGTAGTAGCACAATAGAAAGAAAAAAGCATCTAAATGTACATATAGCAATATGCTAATGAAAAAGAATATGAAATTTACATTTAATGTCATTTTAGAGGCTCCTTAACATTATTAATAATATATAATATCTCTTATATTGAATTGATTAAAATGTTAAAAATAATTAATTTCACTATATAAAATGTCATAAATTTGGAAACTCCTTAGATCCTTGATTTTGCTATCTTTTGCATATCCTCTACAAAGGTGTTCAAGTTTGTATACGAAGTTCCTCCTTCCATCACTTCCTTGCTTGCAGCCTCTTTTAGCCTCACAACATTTTCACGTAGCTTCATTCCAATATAACCTTCTATCATACTTCTAATTTTACTCTCAATCATCTCTTTTGTCACTAATTTAAATTCATCTACATCAACGCCCTCAAAGTCAAAGCCAACATTCCAAACATCTTTTACAAATCGACAATTAAGAAAATTGATCAAAAAAATATGGCCATCCAATCATAGGAATTCCCATGCTAATTGCCTCCGAAGTAGAATTCCACCCATTATGTGTAAGGAATCCTCCAACTGATGGATGAGAAAGCACCTACATCCATTAAAAAATAGTTTAGAAACATTGTTAAAATTACAATAATGTGAAGTTTTATAAATTAAAAAAAAAACTACCAATAGCAATTCTTCCCTTCACATAGTTATGTGGTCTTTTTTCATCTCGCTCATTTAGTACAATCGTCTAATTTAATCATAGTGGTGTGCCACAAGATCAAGAGCTACATGTATTACAAGATATTACAAGATTATATGTTGATGTTCTGACTTTTTATTGAAATTTTTCAAATTCCAACCCAATTCTCGAGGAGAAGTTTATAACATTGAAACAATGTCATCCTTAAAGATGTGTTTAAATGGAACACTGAAAAATTTAAATTTCTTGTCCAACTAGACAATTACACATCACTTGTATTGACTCTAATCATCTCAAGTTTAAATCACTCTATTTGTACTTGTTAGAACTATTAGCACACTATAGGCCTAACTCTTGTAATCATGGATTTTAAATCTCATCTCACATAACAATGTCAGACAGCAATGCAGCCTCTTATTCAAAATTTAGTCCTTTAAATCACGAGATCTAAAATTTATAGAAAATGCAGTTGCCTTTCAATTAGGGAATTATAATCTCTGTCTCAGGAGAATAACAGGGCACGAAACCGCCTTACCTTTAATTGGTTCGTCCAACCAACAATCAGGCCTCGATCCTTGGTAATTCCAGAGACTTCCCTTCTGCTATATCTGATCTAAGAACCCACAAGAATGGGTACCCACAAGCCTCTAGTCCAAGAGCCAACTCATGCAATTGCCTTTCAGATTTTACAACAATGCTACCAAAGGAGACATATAACACAGAACCCTGCGGTGTGGCGTCTAGCCATTGAAGGCAGGTTTTATCCTCTTCCCACACATGTTGCTATATATGGAATTCCTACCTTGTAAGAAATTGGGAAGAAACACAGGGCCAATTGCCAGCGCTGGGAATCCATTAACGCTGAGACCCATTTGTGCATCTTTACCTCCTTCCAGCTCATCAAAAGTGTTTACTAGTATGTAATCTGCTATGTTTTGAATGCGAGACTCATAGAATAAGGTACTGTAAATGCTCTCAGAGATGTTTTGTTCTCTGTAGACGGAGGGTAAGTCTGTTGGCCTGATAGGTGGGATTTTTCCGGAAAGGCATGTGATGAGTTTCTCTTTAGATTTTAAGTCCTCCTCTGCAATAACAATTCTCATCATATTAGAAGAGATCACTTATCCGATAGGAATTGTATTTCAAAGATTAGACGGGAAACAAAACCAACTCAATTAAGGTCAGCATAATATATCACAGGGCGATTGAAACAAGTAAAATAAGAAACAAAAAGTGTTGGGTGGTGAAGCCCAAATATTCTATTTTAGTTGGCAGTTTCTCTCACGGTTGCCTTCTTTGTAATGAGTTCCTTTTTGGCATGTGTTTGCTAAATTAGAAATTGTCCTTCTTTGATGGATTTTTCTATTTATTGAAGATGAGACCAAAATTATAGAGCTGTTGCTATTTGAATGCGAATGTAATTTGAGAATTAATAAAGATAATCCCTGAGTGTGGACGTAGCCATTTTTATGGTGAACCACGATATGCATTTGAATGCAGAATGTAATTTGAGAATTAATAAGAGATAATCCCTGAGTGTGGACATAGCCATTTTTATGGTGAACCACGATAAATCTCGTGTTCTTGTCTGTGCTTTCTTTTATGCTTTATTTTAATTTTCTGTTATTTTTATCTTTCAATTTTCTGCAATTATATTCAACAATTGGTATCAGAGCTTTGGTTAGAAGGCTGTTTTGAAAATCTTGAAGAATTTTCAGGAAAATGGATATGGAAGCTTTGAATTATTGGGCCCGAGCTCTCATGTCTTGGTCGCTATTCATGATGAAATATTTTTGGATGAAATAAATGATGAAGCTTATTTTATTATTGAGGAGTTTCTTGGCATGATGGAATCAGACAGTGACATTGAGCTAGATGAAACTGTGCCGATGGAAGTAGATGAATCTCTTGTTGTTGATCCTGATTCCCTGAGTACTACCCAGGCGAGGTATGTGTGGGAAAGGCCTCCACAGGATTTGGGAGGTGAGGATTTTGAATCAGAGAGCCTTCTGAGGCTGAAGGAAACAGAAGATACATCAGATATTGATGTGAAAGCTACACCAAAACGTTGTGTACACTGGTGGGATGGTTGGACAGATGAAGAGGGTTAGGCTAAAGAGAAGGATTTTGGGTTTGGAGTTGAATCTAAACCAGAAGAGTTTTTAGAAGATCTCAAGATTGAGCTTCAAGCACTTCTTGAACACACAGGTGATGCACAACATAGGAAATCCATCATGGAGGAGTTGCAAAAGAGGGCAAAGGTAGATAAGAGTGGCAAAAAGAGGGCAAAGGTAGATAAGAGTGGCAAGTCTGTAGAGGACCTGGTATTGCTGCTCTATGAAATGGTTTTTCTCACTTTTGACTTTCGTCTGGATGATCCAAATACCTTTGCTTCAAGAATTCATAAGATGTTGAAGTTGGGTTTCAACATTTATGAGGAGAATGAGGAACGCAAGGCTGAAGAATCTATTGTTGCCATAATTACAGAGGCAACGAACCTGCTTGTAGGTGACAATACAGTAGGAGACTGTTTTGTGAAAAGAGCTGAAGAGGTTGCTAATGCTTCCCAGCTCAAAGAGGATAACATTATGGGAACACCAATTTCAGATAATAACTTTACTGTTAATTATGATCTGTCAGAGACTGTAAATAATCTGTTGTTTCCTATAATCCATTCAATGCCCTTACCATCTGCTACGCAGCCTCAAATTATTGATTCGCTGTCCATTTCAGCTTATTCACAGCCTCTGTTAAATGAGGTGATGCCTTCACTATATCATTCGTTGCCCTCAACAAACTTGGCACAACCTCCCCATTTCATTCCATCGAAGATTCTGGTTGAACAGCCTTCATTGTTGTCTCCTACAAACCAATCGCAGCCCTCATCTATGTCCGCGCAGCCTATACAGAGTCAAACACAACCTTTAGGAATTCATACGCTGCCCTTGCCAGCTGAAATGCAGCCTCCAATATCAACTGCGCTGCCTTATCCTCCCCAACGCATATGTGACGATCCATTATATGTTCATTCGCAGCCTTCACTTTCTCAAACGTTGCCCCCCCTTAACTCCATCGATGCCTCCATCAATCTCTGTGCCTTTAACAGTTAATTCACAACCCCTGTTTTGTGACAGTTCAATGGGCCAAGTAGAACGCAATTTGGGAATTAGGGAAAATTTGAGTTCGCTGCCACAGGGAAATATACAAAGCCAGAGCATTGGAGGAAATATACAGTTGCAGAGAAATGAAAATATGGAAAAACAGGGGAATCTTGCTATACAAAGGTAGAGTTTTGAAGGCAGTGAGCAGCTTGAGTCTGGCGAACTTCCTGAAGCTTTTTTGCAAATAGCATTTGCGGATGTCGTAGAGGAGTTGGGGAAGGGGGCAGAAGATGATGGAATGGTAAAAATAATTGAGGCAGCAGAAGATGATGCTGCTGGGGCATCGCCCAAAGACAAAGTTGTGTTGGAAGCCCTGGACAAGGGTGCAATCAACGAGGATAATGTTTTGTACATTGTAGAGAATCTGGTGCAGGAGATGTTTGATCAGCGGATTGAGCCCTTGTTCATGGTACTTGCGCAGAACGTTCAAGAGGTATATGAGGTCATGAGAAAACTGACAGATGGGAAGAGTAAAAGTCTTGTTGCTTACCATGCAGTTGGTCATGCCATTTGTGGTTCTCAAAACAGGGTAAGTGAACTGGAAGACAGCTTGGGAAGGTTGAATGAGTGTTTAGATGGCATGGGTATGAGATTTGGAGGGTATAATCAGAAGAAAACAAGGGAAATAATCTTGCCAAAGGAAGGAGTTTCGATTGATTGGAAAGGCTGGAAAAGATTGATTCGAAGTGTCCTTGAACAGAGGTTGAAGCCCTGCAATAGGAGCTTCTTTTCAAAGTGATGATCGGATTGGAAGGGGATATCTCTGAGCAACTATTTGGTCTTCAAGTGGGAGATTGTTGGGTGGTGAAGCCCAAATATTCTATTTTAGTTGGTAGTTTCTCTCACGGTTGCCTTCTTTGTAATGAGTTCCTTTTTGGCATGTGTTTGCTAAATTAGAAATTGTCCTTCTTTAATGGATTTTTCTATTTATTGAAGATGAGACCAAAATTATAGAGTTGCTGCTATTTGAATGCAGAATGTAATTTGAGAATTAATAAGAGATAATCCCTGAGTGTGGATGTAGCCATTTTTATGGTGAACCACGATAAATCTCGTGTTCTTGTCTGTGCTTTCTTTTATGCTTTATTTTAATTTTCTGTTATTTTTATCTTTCAATTTTCTGCAATTATATTCAACAATAAGGACATAAGCGATACAGGGAAACAAAGCAAAATAGGACATTAGTAACAGCTCTAATTATGAAATATTTGATCTTGGATTATTTCATTACCTTCTTGGAATTAAGTGTGGAAAACACTTGGAAAATATTTATCTTTCAAAGAAATTTTCAAATGGTTTAAAATGCAAATGTGTAAAGTTTTCCCAACACCAATGAAGATATGACCTGAATTGGTTGGAAAATCACATGGTTCAAAATGCAAATGTACAAAGTTTACCCAACACCAATGAAGATATGGACTAAATTGGTTGGAAAATCAAATGGCAAATACAAGCAACTGTTTCTCCACTTATAATTATGGGCAGAAATACAAGCAAGTTCTCCAGGTTACAAGGCTCAAACAGTTCAATTGCAGGCATAATGGCATGATGGACAAGGAGATAATTTTGCTTTGAGACTTATGCAGCCGCTATGTGAATGCACCTAACAGTGCTGGGACGTTCTGTTTTGCTGCCAAGGGTTGTTGTTCACTCCACCCTTTGCTGCTCCTTGTAACTCCTCAAGCTTGCTTTTTTAAGATTGTTGGTTTAAGGCTCTGCAGCTGCTCATTAATTGTTGTTACAGGCCTTTGATCCAAGGTCTATTTTGCTGCTGATTTGGCACAGCTTTGTTTTTTATCTCTGTAATCTTTATTAAGCTTTTTATCTAATTAAAAAAAACATTTATATGCAAGGGTCCAAAATATAAGCACTAATTAATCACAATCCCTAAATATTTGTCACATAAAATTACACTTATCATACAAAAATACATCTATCTACATATTTTATCTATTTAAAAAACCTTTTAATTCCTAAATAATATATTTAACAAATCTATTCAAACCTCTCCAACTTCAATAGTACTAAAAAGTTAAAGTTGTAGGATAAATATATGTGACAGGAATATGGCCCTGAGAAGAAGAAAGCTTGTGTTTGAATAATTGCAGATAAATGGCTATTTGAAACAATGCAAGATTGGTGGTACAGATTTATTCGCTTTCTGCAGTTAACACATCTTCAGCAAGTCCCAAACTTTGGTAGCAATAAGCAAAAAATCAATAATTAGGGGAGAGGGCCCATAGTGAGCTGGCCTAATAGTGGGGATAGAAGTAGTCCCTAGTGGGTCCATATGGAGCACCTTAATATCCAATTTACAAACACTTTTATTCACAAGATATAATTGACAAATCATGTGATGCCACATCCACACTAATAAACATGACTTAGTGCACCACCATCGGTCTCCACTTTTTAAATTTTTGATACTCCTCAACAAAAAGCATTACCGGACAGTGGTACCATATTTGATGTGATGTGACCCTAAACGAAATATAGAAGCATGAGTTGCCAAATAAACTGTTGTAACAAAATTGAAGTGATTTGAAATTTTCACATAGGATTTTAAGAAACGTGAAGTTAGGGTGCTCCACTATGGGCCCCTCTCCCCTAGTCTCAGAAATTTGACCATGTTCTGGCGGTAAGCTGTCTAAACCGAAAAATGTAAACCCCTTTCTTGAACCTCACATTCACATGCAGCTGCATCTTTGGACGCTGCTTTTAAGAGGCGCTGGTCCATCCATTCAGTAGTAACAAAGGTTATAAAAAAGCCTCACATGGCCAGCAGCTCTGCAAGATTCATCAGTGGTTTGACATGGCCTTGTGCAGGCAATGACAGGATTACTGCGTGCAAAGGAGGAATCATTTGTCCTTCACTATGCACTATGTATTGTCTATACAGTGGTTGAGTATAACTCTTTCTATGAGACCACCAAAAATATTTGAAAGATCATGGAGTTGTTGATGCAAAAAAATCTATGTACAATCGAATTCAGAAATCACTTGACAATAAACAATATGGATTGTGGAAACTTGATATCATTAATTCCAAAGATCAGTGTACAAACTGTGAAGTATGAACCATTAGTGTATCCATCAAACTCTAAATAGTTTTGTGGGACAATATGGACCAACCTTGCGCCTTCGAAGTCATTTTCTTTTGTTGCTATTTTTTTGGTGGATGTGGAGATTTTTTTTGAAAAATCAATTTCAAAATTTATAATTTAAATGGAGATAAGAGCATGTAGTGATTTGTCCTTCACTATTCACTATAATGCCCTCTCTTCACTTACTTTCTATACAATCGTTGAGTATAACTCTTGTTGTTAGACCACCAAAAAAAAATTACAAAGATAAGTTTACAAACAGTGAAGTATGAACCATCCGTGTCTCCATCAAACTCTAAATAATTTTGTGAGTGAACCTATTTGTGGGACAATGAAAAGTGACAGGATAATATGGAGTATGGACTAGCCTGGCCTTGGCCTTAAAAGTCATTTTCTTTTGTTGTTTTGTTTTTTTAGATTTGAGTTGAAAAAGCAATTTTATTTTTTTTAATTTAAATGGGGATAAGAGTGTGTAGTGATTAGTCTATGTCATTGTATTATAGTAGAAAATTTAATTGAAAAAATTAACAAATATTAATTAATACAATTGTTTTCTTATAACATTGATATTGACATAGTGTGATGTTCACAAGTGGTGGTGTTCTTGTCACCAAAGTTCAAACCCTGTTGGGGTATTATTATTGAGTGTTTATGTTGGGGATGAGGTCTTGACTACAGTGGTTCATAGTTCTGGATCTAAAGCATTTACCCTTTGATTAAATTAAATAAATAAATCAATTGTTGTAGACATAATCTATTTTTAGTAAATAGAAACAATAAAAAATACACTAATAACAAGTGGCTAGATTTATAGTATTTTAGATTTATAAAAATTAAATGTAAGTTTTGCTAATTATAGTATTTTAGTTTTGATAAAGCATATTGATTTCAAATATTATAGAATATTAATAGATTTCAAAATTAAACTTTGATAAAGCATATTGTCTTGAAAGATTGTAGTTGGTACAATTATGCATTTTTGTATTGGATAAAGCAAAACCAAAGTTATAGATTGAGAGAGGAAAAGACAAAAGGCATGTAACAAATTGCACAAAATCAAATATAGAATTGCAAACACAACTGAAAATTGCTAATTAAATGTCAATTGTCAAATCACAAAAATTTGATAAATCAAAATGGTTTATTTAAAGTCCAGATTGATTGCAAACTAAAAATAAAAATTGAACTTTACTATTCTGAATCTATAATAGAAAAGAAATCACCAAAAAAAATACTGATTTTTCATTTAATAGAACACAACAATTTAACACAAGTACAACTAATAATTGCTAATTCAACCTCAACCAAATCATGAATGTTAGATCAATCAAACTAGTTTATTCAAAATCTAGATTGGCTGCAAACTAGAAGTTAAAACGGAATTTGAATTTAGTAGATAAAAACAGGCTAATAAAAAGAATGTCTTTATTTGACACAACACAACAAATTTTTATTTTTGGATGTTTTAATCAACACATTTTCAAATTGGAATAAATTGCTAGGATTAGTACTTTTGTCTTTATAAAGTGTTTCTTAATGTTTTCAAAACTATGGCAGTTCATGACATCCCATAATATCTGAGGTTGCAAGCCATCTCAAAGGGGGTATCCTTGAAAATGTCCCCCATAAGCCATCTCAAGGGGGCTATCCTTGAAAATGTCCCCCATATGGGAGAAGACTCCTAGGGACAACCCCTAGATTTTTCCAACAATGAGGTTAGGGAGGGAGTGTCATGTTTCCTCACCTCCACAATGTCTTTGGGCAAGGTAATGTTGGAAAATCCCCAATTGGTTGAAAATGATAGAAATTGTTTGCACAAATATATAAGAAAGAAATTAACCTTTTAATTTCCATACACGCATTAGCAAGATCTTATCTCGAACAAACACACATTACAAATTCAATATCTTATAGTACTGTTGATATCAAATTACACCCTTTTTTTTCGTTTTTTTTAGGGGTAAAAATTTATTCAATCCAAAAAAGAGCAGTACAAAGCAATGGAATTACACATCCCTATCAATCTCCACTAATTGGTCCAACTTTTGTGACAAATCCGGGGGTAATTGGCCCCTATCCACAATGTTCCAGTCATGCAAATGATAAGAAGCCCATTTAGCCAAACAATCTGCAACCCCATTCCATTCACACGGAATATAACAGAAAGAAACAGAATCAAAGGAAGCACACAGATTAAGAAACAAAATCAAAAGAAGCACACAGATTAAGAAACAAAATCAAATTACACCTTTATTCTCAATATACATGTTTCATAAAATAAGTATGAAAGAAAAAAGATTTATAAAATTAACCGAAGAAAAATGGGAACCTGACAAAATAGGTATGCAAGTATGGCAGGGTCTAGCATTAAGCAAGTCTATTGCTAAACAACTCAACATTTAGCAATATCCACTGATAACCACCTAAACATTCGCCTTAGTTCTACTCTAGTCTGAAATCACATTAAATAAATTCTGCACTATAGTGAACATGTAGGGTATTAATGTAAAATCCAAAAACTAGAGCCTCAAGGCTCAGACAGGTAAGTAGGCAGGTTAATCAGACTTCCCTTGATACATTGTACTTAATTGGTACAACCAGGTGGGGCATCAATACTTAAGGCATGCCTGCTCCAGAGGCGCCACACATTCAAATTTGAAGTGGGGTAGTTTTGTATAGCTTCTTAAATATATAATCATTAACATAAAGATTTGGAGATGTAGTGGCTCTGTTTGGTCACTGTCTTGTGCTGTTGTGCTGTCTTGATGTTTTCTGTTGGTTTTTGCTGTTTTATTGAGCTGAATATTTTATCTTTCGATTTGTAAAGGTTTCAGGGTCCTTTTAAAACCCTGCTTATCTAATCAAAAACATAAAGATTTGGAAATTTTTCAAATTGACATTTATATAGTTATATTGGAAGTAACAAGTTATCTAGTATAGTTCTTTGTAGTTTTTTTTTATGTTTGTTGATGATTGGTTGTGCTTCATGCTCTATCATTTTATTATATAAGAGTTGGGGTCCTTTCAAAACCCTACTTATCTAATAAAAAGCAAGTTACCTAATGTGACTGTTTACAACTTTCTTATTGAAACATTGTGTGCATCCTAGATATTTTCAACCAGGAAAAGGCAGTTGAAAGATTAAACCAGAAGTCATAGATAAGATAAATTTCCAACCATAACCATAACACATGGAGAATAACAGTAATAGACATTTGTTTGAAGAGATTATCCTTTAAACAAATTAGGAGAGCATTTGTAGAATTAAAAACTACGGGGAATGCTGCTACAAGCTCTACTTTGAACGTAATTCATCAAACTGATAAGATCTTGCTAATGTATGGAAATACAGTCTGCAGAAACTATTTCCAGAAAACCTGCACATTTACACAAAATGCAAATTCAAAACCTTACGAAGAAGAATGCCCAACATTATGGATGAGTTCTACTCTCTGCTATGAAGCCCATGTCTTAAAGAAAATGCATTCCATTATAGTGAAAAATACCATTTATTTCGATCATAGAAATCAAATTGATTTGTTGAAAAGTTAAAAACACGAAATGATTGATTCATTCTAGATAGTCCTGGTTATCAAATTTTCTTAATAAGCACCATTGAGAGTCCACCTCAAGACGAGGTGGTAGATATGAATGGCCTAATATCCCTATAAATTCATGTAGTAGTATAATTTAATTTTCATTTTATGTTGTAAGGATTGTGTCAAGAAAAAATAATAAAGTAAAAGGTTGAAAGTTTAGAGTAAGAGAAGTGGGCTCAAAGATTAAGGAAGAATAATATAGATTTGAAATTTTGAATGTTGAAGAAATCGAAGTAGTAGTATAATAGAAAGAAAAAAATATCTAAATGTACATATAGCATTATGCTAATGGAAAAGAATGAAATTTACATTAATGTCATTTTAAAGGCTCCTTAATATTATTAAAATATATATAATCTCTTATATTGAATTGATTAAAATGTTAAAAATAATTAATTTCACTAGATAAAATGTCATAAATTTGAAAATTCTTTAGACCCTTGATTTTGCTATCTTTTGCATATCCTCTATAAAGGTGTTCAAGTTTGTATAAGAAGTTCCTCCTTCTATCACTGCCTTGTTTGCAGCCTCTTTTATCCTCACAACATTTTCATGTAGCTTCATTCCAATATAACCTTCCATCATACTTCTAATTTTACTCGCAATCATCTCTTTTGTCACTAATTTAAATTCATCCACATCAACACCCTCAAAGTCCAAGCCAACATTCCAAACATCTTTTACAAATCGACAATTAAGAAATTGATCGAAAAAATACGGCCATCCAATCATAGGAATTCCCATGCTAATTGCCTCCAAAGTAGAGTTCCACCCAGTATGTGTTAGGAATCCTCCAACTGATGAATGAGAAAGCACCTATATCCATTTAAAACAAAACAAAATTAAACACATTATTAAAATTACAATAATTGAAAGTTTTATAAATTTAAAAAATAAAACTACCAATAGCACCTCTTCCCTTTGCATGGTTATGTGGTCTTTTTTTCATCTTATTCGTTTAATACAACCTTCTGATATAACCATGGTGATGCACCACAAGATTAAAAGCTACATGTATTACAAGATATTTAAAGATTGTATGTTGGTGTTCTGACTTTTTATTGAAAATTTTCAAATTCCAACTCAATTCTCAGAGAGAAATTTGTAGCATTGAAGTAATGTCATCTGTGAAGATGTGTTTGAATGGAACACTGAAAGATTTAAATTTCTTTGTCCAGTGATTCTAGACAATTACATATATCACTTATATTGACTCTAATCATCTCAAGTTTAAATCGACAATTACATATATCACTTATATTGACTCTAATCATCTCAAGTTTAAATCGCTCTATTTATATTTGTTAGAACTATTAGCACACTAGAACTCTTACAATCATGGATTTTAAATCTCATCTCACATAACAATGTCAGACAACAATGCAGCCTCTTATTCAAATTTAGTCCTTTAAATCACGAGATCTAATATTTATAGAAAATGCAGTTGAATTTGAATTAGGGAATTATAATCTCTTTGTCTAAGGAAAATAACAGGGCATGAAACCGCCTTACCTTCAATTGGTTCGTCCAACTAACAATCAGGCCTCGATCCTTGGTTCTTTCTTTGAAGCCTTCAGGTAATTCCAGAGACTTACCTTCTGCTATATCTGCTCTAAGAACCCACAAGAATGGGTACCCACAAGCCTCTAGTCCAAGAGCCAGCTCATGCAATTGCCTTTCAGATTTTACAGCAATGCTACCAAAGGAGACATATAACACAGACCCCTGCGGTTTGGCGTCTAGCCATTGAAGGCAGGTTTTATCCTCTTCCCACATGTTGCTGTACATGGAATTCCTACCTTGTAAGAAATTTGGAAGAAACACAGGGCCAATTTCAAGAGCTGGGCATCCATTAATGCTGAGACCCATTTGTGCATCTTTACCTCCTTCCAGCTCATCAAAAGTGTTTACTAGTA
>VDFB02024136.1:0-63380 GCA_007258455.2 Sequoia sempervirens
GGCCTTTAGTTGCACTAACAGCATTTTGATGAAAGTGTAACTTTCATCCAAGTACCCTATTTTGTCCTCCGATACCGAGAGCTGGAATGATCCGATTCAAGCCACGTTTGTTTTAACGGACAACCAGAAGGATTGACAAGAGAAGTCTCTAGAGGCGATGAAGCAAGAAAACTGCTTCTAAGACCTCAAATAGAAGGGCGCCCATCCCAAGATGGAATAAACGACCCACACTTAGCCATTTTGTGAGTTGTCTTCACTTTTCAGCATTTCACCAAAGACATCGCACGTACGAGCGACTGCCAAATCCCGAAGGCTGATGGCTAGGCTCGTTGGATAGATAAAGTAATTACGTTTGAATCCCGTGAAGACTTCGAAAGCAAACAACTTCATCTGACAAGCCTAAAGGCTAGGCGCCTCTGGCCTACAGAAATACAATGAAATTGATATGCCAGTCCGCCCGTGAAATTACGTGCTTGGTAGAAACTCTGCCACGATCACTCGGAATGTCGGATCGACAGGCAACTTGGTGCAACATGAAGCTGGACTAGCGTAGTACTGATGTCAGGAAGACCTCATCTGCAAATTTGACCATTTCAAGGGTCATTTTAACCAGCGCCCCTGAGCTATAGTTGCATTGGAAACGCAACGAAGAAGCTCTAGGATGTGAAATCTCCATTATAAGCTCATCTTCAGATGTCGGCTGCCGGAGCTCTAGGACTCGGACGACTGCGTTTGATAGTTCGTTGGACGAGCAAACTAGTCGTGAAGAAATTGACTGCATCAGTCATCAGAAAAACCAAAATCCAAACCTCCTAGAAGGGTGCCCTCAAGCTACAGGGGCGCTTTTACTGGAAAAAGACAAGTTTCTGCCATGTAGAACTTTGGGAATTTCAACTTCTGTCGCCAGTTGTTGGAGTTACGGGTCTCAGATAGCTTCGCTAGATAGCTCATCAGATAGCCAGACCAATTCTAAAGATTTTAACTGTATTTATGAGCACTTTCAACAAGATCTTGACCTTCAAACAGAAGGGCACCCCTGGGCTACAGTTGCGCTTTCTTGCTTTTCTCTGAGAAATCCTCATAATTTAATCACTAAAAACTCCGTCTTGACCATTGAAATAACCATGTGCAACGTGAAATGTTGTCGCAAAACGCTCCTCCATCATGAAATGCTCCGTTCTGAGTCTCTGATTCAGGTTCTGATCAATGAAACTGCCTTTGACTGACAAACTATTGACAAAAACTCCATGCTTGATATTGCCCAAAAACTATACTTGACATCATTTTACCAAGATTTAGACTCTTTTACACAAAATGCCTTGATGAAGCAAAAATTTTGGTTTTGGGTACAACAGTGCCAAAAAAAGGTGAATGGAGAATGTGCATTGATTCTAGAGCCATCAAATAGATAACTATTAGATATAGATTTCCTATTCCTAGAATTGAAGATTTAATGGATTGTTTGAGTGGCTCAATGTGTTTTTCTAAGATAGATCTGAAAAGTGGTTACCATCAAATTAGAATCAGACCTGGGGATGAATGGAAAACAACATTTAAAACTAATGATGGGATTTATGAATGGTTGGTTATGCCTTTTGGGCTTTCTAATGCCCCTAGTACTTTTATGAGGCTTATGAATGAGGTCTTGAAACCGTTTCTTGGGAAGTTTGTTATTGTGTATCTTGATGACATTTTGGTGTTTAGCAAGTCAAAAGAGGAGCACTTGGAGCATTTGAGAATGGTTATGACAAGGTTACATGAGGAGAAGTTGCAGATTAACCTTAAGAAGTGTGTGTTTATGCAGACCGAACTGGTTTATTTGGGCTTTGCAGTGTTCAAGGATGGATTGAAGATGGATAAGGAGAAGGTTCAAGCCATCATTGATTGGCCAACACCGAATAGTGCAATGGAAGTAAGAATTTTTCATGGCCTTGCAAGTTTTTACAGGAAGTTTATTAAGAATTTCAGTTATGAAGTTGCTCCAATTCTTGAGACAATTAAGGGGAACAAAAAGCAGTTTGAATGGACACAAGAGGCTGAAAGAAGTTTCCAATTTCTCAAACAAAAGGTGACTGAACAGCCTATTCTTACTTTACCTGATTTCAATAAAGTACTCCAAGTTGAATGTGATGCTAGCGGATTGGCAATAGGGGCTGTTCTTAGTCAAGAAGGAAAACCTGTGGCTTATTTTAGTGAAAAGTTAAATGATGCTAAGAAGAAATATTCAGCCTATGATCTTGAGTTTTATGCATTGGTTCAGTCATTGAAGAAGTGGAGGCATTATTTGCTTCCTAAGGAGTTCATTGTTTATATGGATAATCATGCATTGCAATTTATAAACAGCCAACATAAGTTGAACCAAAGGCATGCTAAATGGGTAGAGTATCTTCAAAGTTTTAACTTTGTGTTGAAACATAAGAGTGGACAAACAAATAATTTAGCACTAAGAGAAGCTTATTGTTTCATGAAATTCAGGCTAACAGTGTGGGATTTGATAGTTTGAAGGAGTTGTATGTTGATAATGCAGATTTCAAGGAAGCATTTGAAGCTTGCAGCAGTCCTATCATAGAGAGCCATGGATGGACTTTATGCTACAAGAAGGTTTGTTGAAACAAATTGTGCATCCCTAGAGGATCAATGAGGGACAATTTATTGAAGAAGAAACATTGTGGCAGCCTAGCAGGACACTTTGGGCAAGACAAAACTTATTTGCAGCTGAGCACACATTATTATTGGCCAAAGATGCGGACAGATGTTAAGAAGTATGTGGAGAGGTGCAGATTCTGTCAGTTCGCAAAAGGGAAGAGTCAGAATGCTGGTTTGTATCAACCATTACCAGTTCCATCAAGACCATGGGACTCTATAAGTATGGATTTTGTTTTGGGTTTGCCTCGTACCCAAAGGGGCAATGATTCTATTTTTCTAGTTGTGGATAGGTTCTTTAAAATGGTTCATTTTATTCCATGTAAGAGAACTAGTGATGCTACCAATATTGCTAACTTGTTTTTCAAGGAAGTGGTACGGTTGGATGGTATCCCAAGAAGTATCATATCCGATCGTGACACCAAGTTTGTGGGGCATTTTTGGCTAACTCTATGGAAAAAGTTGGGCACACACCTCAATTTTAGTTCAGCCTATCAGCCCCAAATGAATGGCCAAACTAAGGTTGTCAATCGACGTCTTGGTGATATGTTATGATGCCTTGTTGGCAACACACCCAGCAATTGGGATATGGCATTGGCACAAGCAGAGTTTGCATATAATGATTCTCCAAATCGAAGTATAGGTTTCAGCCCATTTTACATTGTCTATGGCATGCATCCTAGAGGTGTGTTTGAACTTCGAAACTTGTGTGATATGGAGAAACGAAGTGCAAATGGTGAAGACTTTGCTAAGACCATCCATGACCTTCATGAGGAGGTTAAAAGACACATTGAAGGAAAGAATCAGAAATACAAACGATATGCTGATCAGAAACGGAGAGAGGTGCACTATCAGGAAGATGATCTTGTAATGGTTCATCTTTGAAGGGAAAGATTTCCTACTGTTACCTATAACAAACTGAAAATAAAAAAGATTGGGCCTTGTAAGATCCTTAGGAAATTTTCAACAAATGCTTATAAACTCAGCCTTCCCTTTGGACTGGGCATTCCACCCATCTTCAATGTAGCAGACTTATTTCCTTATCAAGCTCCTGTAGATGCCAACATAGCAAAGTTGGAACTTGGAACTGTGGAGGAGCAGCAAGGTACCACACCACCTCCGCTGCAAATTGAATGCATCTTGCACACATAGTTGGTACAAAAGACCCGAGGCAGGAATTATTTCCAATATTTGATAAAATGGAAAGACTGTCCAGTGGAGGATGCTTCATGGTTATTTGCATCTGCTATCTCCAACCTGGGTTATTCCGTGGAAGACCTCATGAGCAGGAGCTCATGAATCCTAATCACTGGGGGAGCCTGATGCAGGGGCATTTGTCCCAGTTAGTGTTTGTTTAACAATAAGTTGATCGGGGAGACTTGTTAGTGTTGTTTTTACTAATGTCTTTTTGTCTTGTTTTATGTTGTTCATTCTCTTGGTGGAGACGGTTGCTACTCCAAAAATAGATCGAGCCTTTGTGGAAGAGGGAGTTCGGTGGACGATTGGAGCAGGGGAAAAGATTGTCTGGAAGGATTTGATGCGTGGGAGGAGGAACGCCCAATTTTGTTTGAGTTTTTGTGTTGAAACTGGAGAACTTTGAAAAGAATCCATCATTGTTCCTCATCAAGCAACTTGCTTGTTTGTTGTTATCTGTCGCTAGCAACATGGGGAGTTGTTAGTTTGAACCTGTGTTATGAAGTCGAATGAGAGATGCACATCCTTGGCTACAATAGATGATTGAGTTGCTCATGGTCTTTGTTGAGAAGTCGAACTCTATTGCTTGTGTTACTGGTGTATTTTGTTTGACATCCATAATAGTGAACTGGCTGCAATCGTTCCATTTGGCTGATTGTCGTTGTGATTTTTCATTAATTGAAGTGTTTCCTAAAGTGCTATTGAATTTGCTTTCCAACCGTGTATGCTGTCACCATCTTCAATATATGCCAATGCTTGTTATTTTGGAATGCCTTTACCATCTTCACCTAGACAAAATTTGATGCCTAGTCCAAGGATCTTGCACAAATGGCCTTTCACTCAATTGTATGAGCTCGACCACAAATCCAAACATAACCTCCACCACTTGGAAGTTGTACCATTTAAACATATTTCTAGAGGGGAGAGTTTGGGTCTGTTTTGAAGCGAGATTGGCTCATGGAGCTAGAAACGATTGTCATTGTAATACCTAAGACAACAAGTTCAATAAACAATTCATCAAAGAATTGAAACAAACGAAATTTGAAAACAAAAATATTTTAATATATATATACAACTTAATAGTTAATTTATTTTAATAAATTAAGCATGTGTTATAGATATTAGAAGAATGAAAACAAAACAAAACAAAAGAGTTCATTTGTAAAAAAAAAAACCAACTACTTCAAAAGACCTACCTCTTTTGAAGAAATCTTCCTCTACGATCTTCTTGGCAACAAACGAACACTCGCAAATTAGGAATAGCACACCCAGCTTGGAGTGTTCAACTATCAATCTTCAACTCTATTCATGCAACGGCAAGCAAGAAAATAAGTTCAGCAACGGAGGAAAAGAAATTGTTTTTCATTCATAATATGAAAAATGAGTTTGCTTTTGCCTATTAGATGTTTTATCTCTCGCATTTTAGGGTTAGGGTGGCAAATTGAGTTTTTTTAAGTTAAAAAAATTCAAAAAATAATAAAATATGCCGCCTGGGCACATGAGTCACTCAAAGTCAACTTCGGTTCAACGGGGTCAAACCCACAATTTGTGGAACAGACCCTCTCCGAACCCAAAGGGGGCCAAAATCGGACTCCAAACCCAAGTCAGACAGGATTGGGACCCGAGGGACCCCATGGGCGAATTGATAACATAGCTTTGATGGTTAAATCTTCTTTTTACTGCTATTTCTCGCTTGTTGGTGTAGGTTTAACTCTCTTATAGCACTCACCTCCAAAGAAGAATGAAGCAACCTTCAAAGCCCAACAATGCCAACTTAGAGGGAAAAAATGTTGTTTTGGTTTTTTGTGTTTGTGAAATGAGTGAAAACAAGTGATGTGCCCTCACTTTAGGGAAAATTTGTATTTTTGAGATTATTTTTCATTTAAAGAAATCTCTTTAAGTGTTCTTTTTGGGCCCAGGCACAACAAATCCCCTTGGGTTCACTTGGGTTCAGCGCATGTATCAAAGGATCCACAAAGAACCCAAGGTGCCCAAGTGGCACCCTAGGTGAACCCCACGCTAAACAAACCCATACTAGTATGAGGGGGTTTCTTGAGGGACCTAGTATCATAGTATTTTCTTACTAAAGGTAGTGGAAAGCAAGTGTTTTTCCTTACTATTGCTTGAGTTTTCTACTAGAATTTGTGTTCTTCAGGGAAAAATCCTTTTGTATTTACTCTCATTTTCTAAGATCACCATTGTTTTGTTTAGAATGTGCAATTCATCCTTCATTAAAAATCTATACGTGATGACTAGTAGTAACGCAATGCTTTCTCAAGTTTAGTAGCAGAGCAAATGCTTTCCTTTGTGGAAGTGTTGAGTGATTTTGTAGGATCATGACCACAACAAGACCAAGTATAAAGAATTTGTTGCCTTTGCAAAGAGACATTGAATCCTATAAAAGGAAAAAAAATTGCCGTACCAACATACCCGTATTTTGTACCCGTACCTGATCTTGTACCAAAATTGGCAACTTAGGTCAAATTCATGCAAGGGAGACTTGTGAAGAATAATTCATAGATGACAAATTGTCCAAGCCATGGGAAAGCCTAGGCTGACCATGAAGCCATTGTTATAGCCAAAAGGAGAGGCTAAAGGTAGACCAAAGCCATGCTACATACTGGCAGAGTACCAAAACCAAATGGAGCTTCTTGGTTGACAATAAAATATTCTAAACTACTTACACATAAAGGGTAAACCCAAAAAAGAACTTAATAACAAATATTTGTGTATATATAAAAAAAAATCTGAAAATACATATATTCAAAAAAATACAATAATTTATACTACTTATAGTCACATCTCTCTACATATTCCTTGTTGTTTCCTAGTACTATTGAGTGCCCAAAATAACCTTGTTGCAGTCCTGTAATACTAAGTTTCTCAAAGAGTTTCCATCCTCATGAGATGCCAATCTGAAGGAGCCTAAGGGTTTTTGTCTAAAGAAAACTTCTTGTTTTAGCATTGTCCAAGTTTTGAAACAGAATTAAGTTTGTTTGTGTTGACTGATCATTTCAATCCTTTCCTCTTCCCAACACTACCTATATAATCCTCTAACTCCAACAATCCACAATTAATGGAAATTAATTCCTTTATTGGGGGCATTTGACTAAAACTAACTAAACATATCTTTCCATAACTTATGACAATTAACTACCTAGTTACTATCCCATTCACTAATGGGTACTACACCTATGCGCAATCAATGGTAGTTAATTCCACTATTGGTGGTCTCTAACTAACTACATATCTAACTGAAATCAACTCCCCCTTAAATGTGGGCAATGACTAAACACAACTTCCTTCATTAGCAAAGATAATTGACAATGCTAACTAGGAACTAAATTGCCTTATTCCAACTAAAAATTGAAGACTTAGTCCTAAATTTGACTTACCTACTGATAGAACCTTTATTTCCTAACTATTTGTTGACAAAAACTCCATTTCACACTCAAAGTTAAAAAGGGACATTACAAGTCCTCCCCTCCCCAGATTGCTTGTCCTCAAGCAAGACAAGGCTAGCTGATTGAGGATATTAGCCCACTCCCAAGCAGCAGCAGCATCCTACTAATTGAAGACCACCTATTATCTTGCCTAAGGTGATTTGTCATACCTCTCCACACATTGTACCACCAAGCACAGCTCACACACTCCCTCATCATAAGAGTATACCTCAATCAAATGCACTTGCTCCTTTCCCAAGTACCTACGTGTCAAGTCCCAAGGCTCTTTACAATTAAAGCATGATTATTTAAATTGCATCTCCTTGTGGGTCATGCCACCTAGCTATATACTCTTAAAGGTGTGACCTGCATCCTAATTACCTATGGATCAAGAGGGTGCAACCCCCAATTTCTATGGAAAAGATTTATATTAGGTCCTCTACTTGTGCTTTGGTACTCCTATACCCACACCTCCAATGGTAGACTCTTGAAAGGATCAGTTAGGTGTAGTAGTTTCCCATGTCAACAATTCAGAGGAAGGAGAGGTAAGACAATTAGATAGTTCCAATGTCAAGGTCCTTTTGATTGTTGTATGTGATGAATCTAGGCCAAGGGTCTTAACTAGATCTCTAAGGAGTTCTTTCAACCCTTCCATGTAAAGTAGCGCTAGGCGATCCTTTGAGACAATAGGTACCATCACTGCTATCCTCTGAAATTCAACAATGTAATCATCCAGTGAGTCTTGGTGGAGTAATTGTGCGAGCTACCTGAACTGCTCTTCAACGTCTTGCCTCTCAAATCTATCTACCAATCCGTCATAAAATTTCTCATAGGCAGCGATACCACCATTCGTGTACAGCCCTTAATGATAAAGAACTGCAAATTCGATTGTTTCTTACTCGTACATTGAACTCAATGACAAATGTGTTCAACTTCTAGATCCATGCTCTAGCTGAGGTTTTGTTGGATCCATCAAATAAGGGAACAGTGAGCTTTTCCAACCTACTTTAAGTCTTTACGAAGGTGTATTACTTCATTTTTAGTTCTGATTTCTGTCTTCAATGTATAAAAATTCATGAAAGTAATATCCGCTCAAAAGTCTCCACTCTTTGCCCCATATTCTACATGCAACGCATCCAAATTATCTTCCTATTGTTTGTATGTGTCTTCATCCTACATCTCTACTTCTTTGTGCAGAAATATGACCCTAGGTAGACTTGTATCTATAGCTAACTTCAATGGGATGTTCTAATTCATGGTTGCAAATGAAGATGGCCCTTGTGCATCACTGCCTGCAATGTATTGGCCTGATTGGTTCTCTTACCCTGCTTCCATTATAATATCCCTCAAGGACTTAATTATTTCCAAAAATTCCTACCCATTGTCCTCACCTGACATTTGCTTTCATTGTTCTCTATGCCAATACCTTGATTCCCTATTTCTTTTTAAAATGCAGTACAGAAGTCTGAAAGTTTTTTTTTTTCCTAAGTTACTGGTTCGGGTTCGGGTTCAGGTTTGGGGGTTCGGTTCGCCAGTTCGGCTAAAATTTTTGGGGGGTGGGTTCGGTTCGTTTTGGGTTCGTTAGTACAAAAAACATGTAAAAATAAAATATATATATATGCAGCCTTGAAGCAAGAATTAGGATTAAAATATCACATACATCATATAAACAACAAAACCACCATAAACTTGAATGTCATTTAAAACATGCATGATAAATATTCATCATTGAAACTTGAATTGTGGTAGCTTGATATACAGAGTCTATTGATGACAAGGTTCAATTTGTATGATTTTGAAAAAAGAAGCCAACTGAGTAAAGTTATCAGCATTCTTCAGAAATCATAAGAATTTGTTTATACACTAGCCATTTTCATGTCTTCTTGCAGTCTCAAACATTATTTTGTATCATTGTTACATTGGTCTTGAGAGTGGTAGCTTAATATAGCTCCACAATACAAAATTTGTTTACCTGTGCAATGTAATAGTGGCATAGGCAGATTTTTCTTTGAAAGAACCAAAGGGTGACTGCACAATCGAAGTGTATAAACACATATCTTTTTGTAATATCAAGGATACTTTTTGAATCTTCCATGCATTGCTAAACTAAAAGGAAAGGTCTTTCGCCTAATCTGTATGCAGCCATGCTTTTGACATTGTCAAAAAGAGAAAAACAAATGAATAAGAATGAAGTAGTTAAGGTGTTTGAAGTGATTAGAGGTCACTTTTAGGGTTCCCTTGGGCATGGGTCAAAGTCAAACTCCGTAAAACATGCCTAGGCACGCAGGTTCTGTCTTGGTTCGCCTGGGTTCTGTTTGGGTTCTGCCCGGCTTCTCTTGGGTTCTGTCTGGGCGAACCAGACCCAAAAATGAAGGACACTGGTCGAACCCACAAGCGAACCGAACCAAGACCCGAACCAGGAGCGAACCAGGACCAGGACCCAGCCCAGAACCCAGCGAACCGGCTACTTAGTTTTTTTAATGATATATACATTTGTGTTTTCCCAAAAGCTTGCATGATCACAGCTCTGATACCACTAAAATATTGTAAACTAAATAGTAAATTACACACAAAGGGTAAACCCAAAAAGGATCTTAATAGCAGATATTTGAATATATATAAATATCTTTTTTTTTCGCTTTTTTTGAAAATACATATTCCCAAAAACACAATAGAATAATTTATAGTTATACTATTTGTAGTACCTATCTCTCTACATATTCCTTCTTGTTGCCTTGTACTGCTGAGTGATCAGAATAACCTTGTTGCAATCCTATAATACTAGGTGTCTCAGAGGGTCTCCATCTTCATGACATTCAATCCAAAGGAGCCTAAAGGTTTTGTCTCAAGCAAATCTGCTGTTACAGCAGCATCCAAGTCCTGAAACGAAATCTACAAATGGAGAGCTCAATGGAAACCTTCATGGTGCACACCATTTTCACAATTTTATCACTTTAGTGAAAAAATAGGTATTAAGACTTTTTGCTTATAGAAAAGTTTTTTCTTTAGGGCAGCCTGCAGATCCCCTTGGGCAAACCCAATGGCATGCTAGCACTGGACCTAGCCCCAAACCGAACCCATATAAGTACCAAGGGTGTGTTCGAGAGAACTCAATAACATAGTCACAGACTCACAAGGATAGAGAGATATGGGGTTAGGATCTCATCCTGTTGAAGATCATTAATTAACACAAAGAATGTTCCCAACAAGTCGATGAGTGAAACTATGAAGGAAGAAGTCTTGATGCAATTCTCAATCCACTAGACAAATTCAGCCCCAAATCCGCCAAATGATTTGAGAGTGTAGAATATTAGTTACCAACTATATATCTCAAAAACCTTAGACATACCCAATATTATAATGACAACAGGCCTTATTTTTGGTGTTTCCATAAGTGAATGATCTCTTGCACTGAAAGGATGCCAGATGTGATGCATTTTCCTTGAACAGAATCTGATTGGGCCACTGAAATTAACCAGGTCAGTAGCACTCTCAGCCTTTTTGCTTTTAGCATTGGCACAACCTTGAACAGCTTATTGCAGGGTGAGATTGGCCTATGCTTTTTTTGGTACCAAAACAATTAAAGCTTTACAAAGATTTATGGTTTTACATTGACTCTTTCACAATCTCTAATAGATCATCTCTGATTACATGCCCAAATTCTAGTTGCAATTGTGTGGGAAATCTATCTGGCCTCAAAACTTTATCCTTTTGGAATATGAAGACTATTGTTTGCAGTTCCTTTTCTGTAATGAGTGCAAGAAGTAATACATCTTCCAGATCAATCAACCACACTGGGGATGATGATGAGTACAGCAGATCTTTCTCTGAGCATGGTCCCCATCAACATTCTTATATCCAAGAATGCCTAGGAAGAAATTTGTGACATGCACAAAACTTGTATCCTTATATGGTTATAATCCTCAAGCCTGATTTGCTGGACTGTGTTAAATCTGTTTCCTGTTGAAGACAGATATAGGAAAACTCTATATTGGCATCTCATATCCAACGCACTTGAGTTGTAACTTTTGCAGATTAGAATATATTTTTAACCAGCTTTGTTGTTGTCTTGCAAGTGAGGGTGTAAATCCCTGTTCTTGATTTGTCCTCTGTAATTGATCAATTTGAAGTTCTGTTGCCTTTTGTTTTGCAAACCTGATAAAGTGAAACTAATCATAACTCTTACATATCTCTGGAAAAAAGGAACTTGATGTAGACAGAACATAGGTATTATTCCGAATAGAATCTATTTTTAATAGTATTTTTTTTTTTCTTTTTTATTTATCAATTTTTTAATACGGTAATTTACTAGGTATATCTGAAAACCTCTGGTGCCACTTCTTCATCCTGGTTTTCAGATGATAAAAATTTCCTGTAAATCTGAATGCCAGCTTAGGCTCTTGCTTCTTGTTTTTGTTCAACCAAAACTAGAAAATTGATTTGCACTTTGGATGGGAAAGCTACATATTTTGTAACTTGAAAGAATGCCTTCAAGCTTGACCACATAAGAGTATGTCTAACAGGATAGGCCACTGATCAGACAAAGAGGAGTCCTGTGCAAATAAAAGATTTGCTCTGTAACATTTACTCGATTGTTGAAGAGGATGAACCAATATAGCTTTTCTGCCATAAAATGACAGCCTTTGCATCTCTTACACTGGCCTTGTGGGAACACTACATCTACAAGTGAATGGCACTCTTATCAGTAATAGGAGAGCCTTGGCAGATTTGACATTCATGCTCAGTCCTCCTTTTTCTCCCTGAACAGACTCAACTGTATTGAAACGCCCTCCCATAATATATAATAATATAAATTGTTGGGTTGTTAAAGTCCTTGTAGAAAGCTGTTTGACATATCGAATTCTCATATTCCCATTAGAGGAGATGCAAACACATGGTATTGTTCCATACAACTTAAAACTATTGCAACCATGTCTCAATTGAAATTTTGGGATAGTAGGATACCCCATGGCATGCGTGCTCTTTCATTTTCAGAGATTAAATAATGGTAGTGCCCAAAATCTCAACACTTAGTTGACTTGCATTGAACCCTTCTATTTCTTGGGGCAGTAATGAATCTGCCTCTGAACCAAACACAATCTTTTTTAGACACGGGCACTTATAAGAAGCACCCAATCCAGATGTGCTTCCGGATAGTAGCCACATCAAGAAATATTTGAAGACCTGTCCTTCCATTTTCAGAGATTACAAACAATTCTACCCCAAATTTCAACACTTATCTGACTTGCATTGAGCCCTTTTATTTCCTGGAGTGGTCATAGATCTGCCTCTATACCAACCATTTTCTTTCTCAGAAACAGGCACTTATAAGAAGCACCCAGTCAAGGCAGGTTCTATGAGAATACCTGCATCAGGAAATATTTTAAGGAGGGAGCCCCATGATTTGCTTTAGGGTGATTTCAGCATTCATGCACAGTAGAGAATTTTCATGAATGGTTATGCTGCTTGGGTCTGCAGAGTAGGTATCTTGGAGTTGTTCCATAGACTCTCTTCTTTACCAGGCCTTCAAAGAGGGCAGAGAGGCCAGTTTTGGGAGAGATTTCTACCAGACTACTACAATACCTTTGATGTCATCAACACCATAAAGCCTACTCTTGTGGAAAATGTACAAGGTTGGCACCTTGGTTTTGCTGAAATGTTGCACCCTGGAGATAACTAAAGGGGCTTCTTGTCAATTCTAAAACCAGAAGCCCATGATTTGGTGCTCCATGTGCTGCCATGTCTATAACTCCAAGGAGTAAGTTATTACAAGAAAGAACCAATCAGTACACCTCCAAAGTTATTATTGTAGCATGAGGATGCCACACATCTCCTACCTGTGAACAGTAAGATCTCCCATACCTCATCCCTCCTCTCCCCACAGAATACCAATGAAACAACAATCAGATTGGGCAAGCTGCTACTTACTTCCACAGCAAGCACAGAGGGGCGGCCATGGCCTCCTTCCTGGAAAACCCCATCCTTCAGGGCAGCAGTCTCACAAGAGAACAAGCAAATCTTTAGAGATAATCTGGTAAAATACGCAAAGCAACACAGCCAAAGTTTCCAGTACAAATTGATGTGGAAATTTGTGGGTGGCTAGAAAGACCCCCATATATTTATTAAAATATTAAATGTAATGTTAATGGTCATCTTAGTTTTAGTTAGTTTTTAGTAACTTTAGTTACGCTTTAGTTGTTTTAGTATCTTTCAGTTTTTCGCTTTAGTTACCTTCTGTTAATGATGGTTTCTTTTTAGAAACATCATCTTGTATTTTTCTTTATAAGGAGCTTTTGTCTCCTTTTGTAAACATATAATTATGAATATCAATTATCTTTTCATGGTATTAGAGCTCAGGCTCAAACCTGATTAGTTTTAGCCGATTTTTTTTAGATAATAAAATTTTAAAAAATTGAAAAAAAAAAATTTTAGAAAAAATTTTTGATGAAAAGTTTTTTTTTGTAGTTTTTTGAAGAAGTTTTGGAACAGATTTTTGAGGGTTCTTTCTACAAAAATTTTTAAATTCACGTATTTTTTGAGGAAAAATTTGTGAGGTTTGTGCTGTTGGAAATCATGGATCTGTTCGTGTCTTTCTTCGTAGGGTTTTCTTGCTGATTCGTGCGCCTATGTTGAGAAGGGTTTCGATGGATATTCTAAAGGTGATTTTATGCTAAATCGCAGGTTCTGAAATTCGCATTTTTTCACCTGATATTTTGTGTCTCTTGCGCGATTTTCTGCTCATTGTGACGTGTGACTAATGCATTGCATGGGATTTTATGAGTTTACGACCATGTTTCTTAGCTAATTTTCTGAGTGCGTGGGCTTCTGCTGAAGATCTTTTTTGGGGCGATTTCCAGAATCGCAGGTTTTTGTTTTCTAAAAAAAAATGGCGAAGGTTTTTTTTGGGCGTCCATGAGTTCTTCCTGGACATTTTTCACACTATTTCTGCTCTATAAGGTGTGTTTCCGCAGATTCTTTGGTGCAGAATCGCATCCCTTTTTGAGGCACGACTGGGCGATTTTTCTTTGTATTTCTAAGTAGGTTTTACTCTTGCACGTGACAAATTTCCTGCACCTTTTTTTTTAAGTTTGTGTGGAGCACTTTTCTTAAAAATTGTGGGCTTTCTTTTTTGGGCGCTAGGGTTTTGTGACAGATTTGGACGGTTTTTTGTGGTTGAAGATTTCTAGTTCGTGGGTTTTCCATTCTAGTTGCATCTCTGTTTTCCGACCTCGTACAGTTGTTTCTAATGGGTTATCTGCTAATCATCAGCAAAGGATTGTTTACAATTTTTTGAAAAATTTTACCAATTTTTTGACAAGGTCTTTTCTGGTTGAAAAATAAAAATTCATGCAAAGAGTTTTTTCGAAAAAAATTTCTGAACAAAATTTACAAGTGTTTTTAATGAAGAGTTTTTTGACGATTTTTCCCTGTCTAAAAAATTGTGGGTTGTTGCTAGGGCTCGCAAACCAGTTTTTTGGCGATTTTTTTCTCAACAAAAAATCGTGAGCTTGAAGATTTTAAAGAGTTTTTGAAAAAAATTCTATAAAAATTTTGCAGTTTTTTGAGGATTTTTTCTGAAAATATCTTTGCTTTTCCAGAATTTTCAAAGGTTTTTCAAAAAAAATATTACAATTTTTGAGCCTCTTTTTAGACAATATTTGAAAAATCGTGAGTTGTGCCAGCTGATTGTCCAAAGTTTGTGCCAGCTGATCGTAGTGTTACCTCATTTTTGGAAAATAGGAGGGATGGCTGCTTTGTCCAACGCAGAGGTTCAATGGGAAAGTTATACTACCTGGAAGCAAACGAAGCTCACAGTTTTTGAGTGTCGGTGTCTTGATTTGATTGTTTTGCGGGAAAAGATCTGTAATCGTGAGGCAATTATGCTTCTCCAGTTATCAGTCACCAATGATATGTTTCCAGAAGAATTTGGGTAGACTAAGTTTATGTCTGTACGATGACCATTCAGAGAGGGTATTAGAATATTAAATGTAATATTAATGGTCATCTTAGTTTTAGTTAGTTTTTAGTAACTTTAGTTACACTTTAGTTGTTTTTTAGTATCTTTTAGTTTTCTACTTTTGTTAACGATGGTTTCTTTTTAGAAACATCGTCTTGTATTTTTCTTTATAAGGAGCTTTCGTCTCCTTTTGTAAACACATAATTATGAATATCAATTATCTTTTCAATTTTAGAGAAAGATCCACATTTTTTAAGACTGTCTAATAGTGAAGCTCAAGAAAAGCACAAATATCTGCTGGATTGGATCATCACAATGACTGCAGGACTGAGTAACAATCATGGGGAATATGTGTTGGAGATCATTCATTCCTGGACAGTAAATATAGGCAGTGGAGACATTTATTAGGGAAGAACAAGAGGATAGGGGATAAATAAAACCAATATATGTGATTCATAATGATAAGTTTGAATAAAACAAATGATTGTTTTTCCAAATTTGATAAAACATTTACTGACCTAAGTATACTTTTCAATAAAACATCAAGAAGGATGGAAGCAATATCAAGCACCAACATATCTATTTTTTTCCTAGTAATAAATAGTGTAGATATCAAAAATATCAATTTGCCAAAGCTATACAGTCAAAGATGCTAATGAGATTATCCTCCAGATTTCAGTTATGGCGCTAAAGGATTAATACCAAAAACATTGAAGCATGTATAATAAACTGTAGGACACAATGTGAGAAAAAAGACACTACAAATTGTATCTGGGTTCATGGTTGCTTTAATATTTCCCCATATTTATACTTAAATGTGCCAATAGCATCAAATTAAATTACCTTTGCTTACACTGCGTCCAAGATTGTTACTTATTCGTAACGGATCGACAACATTGAAATGTTTTGAAACAAAAGACTGCCCTTGATTCTCTTGACCACCTGGGTAAACTGCATACATATTATGACAAGCTTCAAGGAATTCCTTATTCAGAAGCAGCTTGATTCCATCCTTCCGAGGTGGTTCCGCTGGGAAGAATACCCAAAAGCAAGCATTGTGAACAAAGCATTTCATAAACAAATCAGATTGAAGATAAACAAAAATTAAAGACATGACGAATACAAGCTCCACAGAGATAGAAATATGTCCCTGGCTCCAAACATATGTAATGAACAATTATGAAAATAAAATGTACTGAATTTTTTTGTTTTTTGAATAATTTTCATATGTACTTTCATGTAAGGACTAGGTAAGACATGGGAAAAATAATACCTGTCATATCTGGAAGTGAAGAAAGAGGTATTGGACCCCACAAACTAACACAGTAGTTATCCCAATCAAAGTTGCTGAAAAAAGCCAAAAACCGATACAGAACCTGGAACATTTCAAATTAATCAGCACAAGTTACAGCAATCTCCAACTTTAAACAGAAATATACTACTTGGTATTGTCAGACAAAATTTATTAAACATGAGAAGCTTGATAAGAAACATCACCTCCAGGGGCCCACTAAAAGATTTATTATACACATGAAATATGTACAAGACCAAGGTCTCCAAAGCATATGTAGAAATAAGCCCATGATGGGCACCCAAGATACGACTTTCGTAATAGCACCAAGCCTTGACAAGGATGATACTACGCTTGAATAAATAATTCTGCCCTATCAAATTATCTACCTGCAGAAATTGAATCCTGTTAATATATTATTGATTCATCTTGATAAGGCAGTTTAGACATAATTAAAGTTGAAACGCATGTCCTTTTGCGACTACGTAATCGAACAATGCAGAGAATGGTCACCATCTTGTCCACACCTCCTCTAGAAAACAAAGAGTACACAGCCCACCAAGCTGATTAAAGGAGATATCTACTACAATGTTCTCCACAAGGCACTTGATTAACTTTACCTGCATATGCCAGGAGAGAATCAGGACATATATCATCCTCCCTTACCTAATAAGCTAACAAGCTTTAATCAGATTCAAACAAGCTGTCATGAGTTTGATTAATATGATAAGAGGTAATTTACAACAAAAAAGGAAAAACAAATGAAAATCACATTGTCAAAACACAAAAAGGTCTAGAATATAACTTGTAAAACCTTGCACCTTAAGGCAACTGCAATTTAAGGCCTAATGACTGCTCATATTGAATGTTCACTATTAGTGTTTGAATTCACCACATATTACAATAGTCCACAATATTGTAAGCTCAGAGTTGTGCAAATCCAGCAAAATAAATTACTGATTCAGATTAATTAAAGTTTTGGGGGTTGGAGCAAGCCCCTCTATGAGACAACTGTCTGCTACTGCTGACTTTGCATGGTAGCACTCCAGCTACCCTCTAACAATAACAATGAACACCCTTACATGTACAAAGATTAATGTTTACCTGTTCATATAAAATGCAATCAACTGTGATATACATAACCGTGTTTGTATGGGGGACTAAACAAGCATTCAGATACTCAGCTTACTGCAGAGGGCATACTTTTAAGTTTCAGTAACTTCATATAATGGATCCAAAAATACTGGGGTAAAAAAGACCCTAGGCTATTAAAAATACTAAAGTAAAGTATAAAAGAAAGATTAATAAAGAAAAAGTGGATAAATCTGAGAGGTTAAACCCTGATCCATAAGAAGGTCAAAGTTTATATAACCTTGTGAGGAACCCTTTAAAGAAACATGGAACAAATAAAGAACCTTGAAACAGGATTTTATTTTTTGCATAAAGGGAACAAAAAACACAGAAAACAAAAATAAAAGAAAGATATTCAGTGGACTGATAGCCCTATCTTTTTATTAATAAATGCACAATTGAAAAAAAAACGATTCCAAAAATTTGCAGAGAGACTGAATTCGTTAACTTATGCCACTATTTAGTAGCATAATATTTAACTTTCCAATCATTCATAGGGAGAAGTAAACTTTTACATGTTTTATATTTCCCAAACTTCTTTTGAAACACATAAATTTTAAACTTTTCCCATCTCAAATCTAAGAATTTTTTCTAATATGGTAAAAATGTGTATATATACCTAAGGAAACATCCAGAACTTTCTCTAGTCGAAAGGCAAGGAGTCTACGCTATGTATAGGGCAAGAAGATGTGATCTGTTGCACTTGGAATACATTTTAGTGAATTGAACGTAGTTAAACATAAGCCAACATAATAATACATCCAAAGCATTCTAGAATCAAAACACAACTCTGTTGAACATAAAGTTCTTTTGATTATAGATCAAAGAATATGTGAAACACAAGACAAGTTTGTAATGTCCCTTTTTGGAGGCGAGCGAGATAAATAGGTGGAAAAAAATAATATTTTATTATTTTTTATTTTGGTGCTTAAGGAGGAGGTTAAATGATATTTATTATAATTTTTTGGTGAGGCCAAAATATTTTTATAATTTTTCTATGAGGTTAGGCGGCCCTTTTTGGAGGGGAAAAAAATTAATTGAAATAGAATTTTGGGGCCAAACTTAGGTCGGCCAGATTGGAGGGAAAAGGGGGAAGTTTCATATATATACAATTTATCTCTGCTTTTATGATCTGCACTTTGGCAAATATTCTAAGGACGAAAACTCTTATGAATATAGGAAGAGTTTGACGAAAACCTAACTTCTTCAATGGAGGACTTCATGACGAAGGTTCACATGGGCTCCAATGGTGATTTTTGCTAGATTCACACTCAGATTTTTGCATCAGCATAGGCGTCTAGTTGAAGGGGCGAATTGGGCAAGTTGGAAGGTACTCTTCAGATTTTCAAGGGTTGCAAACCCTATCAGCAAACCAACAGGCCAGCACACCCCTTTGGTAGGGTTTTGGTGTCATTTCATCATATATTTGCATTGTATTTTGCATTGCTGTGAGCTGCGGCAATTTAGCCCAGCTAGGGTTAGAGTAGGAGGTCATTTTCATTGCATAGATTGGAGTTTCTTCATATCAGCAAACTTATATATGTTGTTGTGCATGTTTGGAGCCCATTTCATTGTGTAATTGCATCATTAGATAAGTCTGAGTTGTAGCAGCAAATTGGATGTTTAAATATCAGAATCTTGACACATGTTGGTGAATGTTTTGAGGGTCTATGATATTGGCTTCATTTTGTTTATGATCAACAAATCTGCTATGAGTTTGGCTATTATTTGGATGAATGAATACTATTGTTCATGCATGAGTATACTCAAAAATTTATATTAGCAAACTAGGGTTTGAACAAAAATTAAAATAAAAAAATTAGGGCATCATTTTATGTTACAAAAAATAGGAAAAATTTGCACAAATATTGGTTGGGATATTTCAGTGGTATCAAAGCTTGGATACTGCCAGCCTGGAGGGTTATATTGTATAATGCAATTGGAATCATGGGTTCCGAAGTTGTTGATGATACCATGGTTGCTCACAAAAGGTACCTTGCACTTCCACAAGAGATTAGGAATGATCTCTTCTTCGATTGCTATATGGAGTATAGGTAGGATAGAAGAAAAGCAAGCAAGAGAGGAAATCAAAGAAGCATGAACAGCCAAGTCTTGAGGACATCATGAAAGAGTTTATGCTAACACAACAGAGATTTGCTCATATAAAGACTCCCTATCAAGACAATTTAGGCACTATAGCAACTCACCCACATATACAAAGGAAGTATCCAGAAATCTCTACAAGGAATATGACAAGGGTTCTAAATCAATAGCCATTGATCAGCCTATAGGTGAACAAGGTTCTAGAACAGCCACTGAAGAAGAGCAAGTTGAGATTGTCCAAGTGATAAAGAAGATATGTTTAAAAGTTCACTTCAATCCTATGAGGACAAGGACAAAGGACATTCACCTATTGAAGCTACAAATGAAGAGGACATGAAGATTGGCGAAGATACCGCCATGAAGGTTGTCAAACCAGCCATGTTAGAACAACTACATGAAGGTATGGGTTCTTGTGATGCTTCATTAAATGAGTCTAGCCTTGCTTTATCACCTTTACATCATTTTGGCAAAGAATCAAATGATGGTTTGGGTGTAATTGAGATGGATGGATGTTGTTCGTACATATGATGGTAATTCAGAAATTTCAGTATGTAGTGAACAAAGCGAATTGGATAAGATTGATTTAACATTGCAAGATATGGAGGATCACTTGGAGGTTAAGGAGGTTATAGCTGTACATACACTTTCTAGATCAGCCCTTGAGGAAAAGCATGATGTAGAAGATTCTACTCACTACTTTGATGGAGCATTATGAGGACCTAGTTTTTACACATGGATGTGTTGAAGAAGAGGTCGTGAAGGAAAGCAGATTTGGCGGTGCGATCATTCCAGCACTTGATGATAGGTATTCAACAAAGGATGAAGATTTGCTCGAGCTCCTTGAAGACACTACAAAGAGGTATGATGAAAATGCAGATTTTCTGTTTGATAACAGCAGTCCTATTTCCTCACATCTTCATGAGATAGCAACTACTTCGCATAGGGAAAATGAGGTGAAAGAGTCTCCCCTAGTTGGCACTCATGAGATGGGTGTTAGGCATGAGAAGATGTTGAAAATTCAAGCCACAACAAGCCTGATTTTGTATATCATACCATGGAAGATGTCAAGAGAACTCAAGTCCTGTGTGACAGTTGGTTACAAAGGGCAAAGGATGCTAAGATGTTGGCTGCCAAAGCAAGACAGCACTTGCAAGAGGTCAAGGAGTGTTGCAACCAGCTAGATCAAGCAAAAAGGCAAAGGAAGTCACACCTTAGATCTCTATTTCTTCCAACATAGGAAGGCATAGCAATGAAGCAAGCAAAGGGAAGGTCCCTTGAAGAAAGCAAGCAAGAAGAGTATGCAAATTTGGGTGGACAAGTGGAAAGGTATGAGTCAGAAAATTTTGTTCTTGTACCTATTTTGCATCATGAGTTGCCTTTGTTTGAGGACCCCTTTAAGGCACAAACCCTCGAGGAGGTTAGAGTAGTTGAGCATACATTTAGTGGATCAGCCACTAATGTCAAATACTCACATGAAGAGGGAGTCATAAGTGATTCAGTTTGTGGTTATACAGTGGTCCGACTTGAAGATGTAGAGATGGTCAATAATGGAGTACAATCCTATCATCATATTGATTCCTTGGTTGCATTGGAGGCTGCCCTATTTTAGAGATTTGTGATGCATGCCATAGAGGCACTTACCTATGTTGGGCACACTTGGGAGATGAAGCTGAATTTTGATACAAGGTATGGAGGTACTGCTATAAAGTTTGGTTTTGAGTTACTAATGCTTGTGTTCCAGTTGGATTATGTCATAGGGGTTGAAAGGAAGCATGCGGATCTCGGCGTTCTTGCCTTAGTTCATGAGGACCCACTCCATCCTTTACTAGGGGATGGCTACTCTACCCCATTGCACATGGATACCCTACAGGCTACTTGAGAGACAGCAGCTGTTTGGATGTTTTGGAGAGGTTGGGATCATTGCTTCACCATTGGGGAATGGTGTATGGATGATACTCCATCATCATATGACATTGGTGATGGTACTTGCATTCACTCGAGTCCGATTTTCAGTTGGGAGGTTGTTGTTCTGATTTATAACAGCAAAATAAGAGGGGCTGGTATGTTCTCCAGTCACCTATGCGGGGCATCTTGCACATTCACATGGAAACCTTCGAAGTGGAAGAGTTGGTGGGTGTTGATAGATCCTTGAGGTACATCTATCTCCTCAATTTTGATACATATGGTAGTATGATGATTTGGGATCCAGGTGGTGGTATGCTTGTCATTGCTTGAGGACAAGCAATTTCGGGAAGGGAGGATTGCAATGTCCCTTTTTGGAGGTGAGCAAGAAAAATAGGTGGAAAAAAATATTATTTTTTATTTTTTATTTTGGCGCTCAAGGAGGAGGTTAAATGATATTTATTATGGTTTTTTGGTGAGGCCAAAATATTTTTATAATTTTTCTATGAGGCTGGGTGACCCTTTTTGGAGGGAAAAAAAATTGAATTCGAATTTTGGGGCCCAAATTAGGTCGGCCAGATTGGAGGGAAAATGGGGAAGTTTCATATATATATATACAAGTTTCATTTGGAGGCTTTTATCATCAACGAATTTATCTCTGCTTTTATGATTTGCACTTTGGCAAATATTCTAAGGACAAAAACCCTTATGAATATAGGAGGAGTTGGACGAAAACTTAGCTTCTTCAATGGAGGATTTCATGACGGAGGTTGACATGGGCTTCAATAGTGATTCTTGCTAGATTCACACTCAGATTTTTGCATCAGCATAGGCATCTAGTTTGGAGGGGTGAATTAGGCAAGTTGAAAGGTATTCTTCAGATTTTCAAGGGTTGCAAACCCTATCAGCAGACCAGTCAGCCAGCGCACCCTTTTGGTAGGCTTTTGGTGTCATTTCATCATATATTTGCATTGTATTTTGCATTGGTGTGAGCTGGAACAATTTCGCCCAGCTAAGGTTAGAGTAGGAGGTCATTTTCATTGCATAGATTGGGGTTTCTTCATATCAAAGAACTTCTATATGTTGTTGTGCATGTTTGGAGCCCATTTCATTGTGTAATTGCATCATTAAATAAGTCTGAGTTGTAGCAGCAAACTGGATGTTTAAATATCAAAATTTTGGCACATGTTGGTGAATGTTTTGAGGGTTTATGATATTGGTTTCATTTTGTTTATGATCAAACAAATCTGCTATGAGTTTGGCTATTATTTGGATGAATGAATACTGCTGTTCATGCATGAATATAGTCAGAAATTAAAATCAGAAAAGTAGGGCATCATTTTATGTTACAAAAAATAAGAAAAATTTGCACAAATATTGGTTGGGATATTTCAAAGTTTCAATATTGATCAAATTAGAATCGACAGATTTGCTAACAACAGGAGGCATAAATAATCAAAAAAGTACATTTAATCATTTAGGTAGCAAACAGTTTCTATTTTGCCTTAAAAATATGGTATGTTTGAAAATTGAAGGGCAACAACATTAAACTACTTAAAAATAACTGACAGTTAATAGCTCGTTTAATCTGTTGAAATTTTTTCATCAGGATGACATAGAAATGAATTTTTAATTCATCTCTGTTCGAGGAAGGTTTATCAAGCTGACACATTTTATATTCCAAAGCTTAAGATAAACATGAATGTAAACAAAATGTACATTAATTGAGTAATCTAAGAATATGGATGTATCACAGATTTGACAAATCATTCCCTGTTTCTTTTGGTTCTAACAATGTGGCATTGAAAATATTTTGCGGTTAACAATTCCTTATGCAGTGTAAGTAGCCATCATGTAGCTTTCTATGTGATGCCTTCACTGTTGAGCATATTATTTCCAGGTTGGAATATTTTTCCAATCTGAAAATCTTTTGCGTGTACTTTATGCATGCTTGTACTTGTTCATGCTTTTGCATTTTTGAACTTGTTCATGCTTCTGTGTGCTTATCAAACCTTCCGCTAATGCATGCCTTGCAGTCTATATGCACTTAAGTATTCATGTCTTGTAACATATACTCTTGAGGCATCTTAAATACAAATATCTGTGAAACACCAAGAGATATCAACCTCAAGGCACCTATCTTATTTTGTAACAAATCTCAGCATGGTCAAAACCAACTGGAGAGCCTGCTCTATTTGGTGCATAAAAATAAAAAAGGGTTAACTTTTAATTTCTGCAATCTCCATCCCCATATCCCTTTGTCTCAAAACCTTTGAGAAATACTGCATTAATATTCATCCCTGAAGTTGTTATTAATATTTTTTAACAATAGGATCATTGGAGGAGACTTGTGGAATTAGAGGGAGCAGCCCCTTTTTTGAGGACCGAACAGCCTGCTCCATTTGGTGCATAGAAATTAAAAAAGGTTACTTTTACAAGAATTTTTTGTTTAAAACCTAACAGGGGGAGAATTGACATTGCAAATGAAGCAAATTGTATTTAATTTTTGAAATTTCAGCTGCTTTTAGTTTATTTATATTATTTTAATAGCCATCTCCTTGTTGTGTCCAAAATTTCAGAAAATTTCTGCCATCCATGAAACCTTCCCCCCGTCTCGGAAACTTGTAGAAGCACTGCATAAACATTCATCACAGAAGTACTTTTTTAAACATAGGATCATTGTATACCACTATATTCCACTTTTCTTTTGATAATAAAATAGTTCATAAAAATTCGTTTAGCACTATGCATAAGCACTATACAGATCCAGTTTGAACCCACTCTGGGCCCCCTATGGGACCATCTAGGGTCCTGCAAAACAGACCCAGATTCACCAACAATAAACCCACGTGAATCTGGGTCCATTTTGCAGGGCCCGGACAAAACCCAAGACAAATCCAGCTAAAAATGATGGATTTTTTTTTCTGCTTTTTTTGCTGAGTGCTATATTTTTCTTTGCAAGAATAAACAGTGAGTGTAGCAAATATTGCGTGGATCACTTAGTTTGCCACTACTACAGATACTGTTGTTTCAACCTCAGATATTGCTCTGTCATGTCTGAAATTTATCAGACATATAAAATTGTGGATGATCATTTGCAATAGTTGCCCTTATCACAAAAATCAGTCTTTTACATCCTTATTACCAGCCATGAAGATGTAAAGCCACATATTCCAATGAAACCCCAATGTTCTTCTGGCAATCAAGGCAAAATCCCAGTGATTAAAGGCAACACCCCTGAATGCTTCTCATTTGGAGTGCAGTGAAAACCTCTGCAATGCACACACTAGTAAACCCTACATGTTACTTCCTAACTAATGCCGACCAATGGTGAGTTATACTTTTGGTTTCATGATGAAGAAGAGATTTCCAGCAGCATCTTGAAGAAGGTGCCTGCAGAAGAAGCTCTGCCAATGTCTGCCCATTTTGAGGACATCACCATTTTCAGAGACTTCATTCTCTTGCCCTCACAAATTATTATTCAAACTAATAATACAAATAATCCATATCTTTAAGGCTTATGTGCCAGGTATAAATCTTCCTCAGCTAATCAAATATGTTCCGGGGTTCAGCAGAATTGGGTAACAGAGCAGAGGCCCATGGTCCACCAACGGTCCAGCCCAAGCACCCTGGGTTCCTTGGAGACCTGTAAAAAAGCAAAAGCATGGCATGTTTAGTGGCAGCCTCAGTGGTGAGGGTTCAAATCTCCTTGTGAGACAAGTGATCACAGGGCTAGGGTACATCCAAAGGCAAATCAAGAAAATTGAGAGAAAAGCAAGAGGATCACACAAGTAAAAAGAGGCAGAGTCATAAGTGCAACCAACTTGTTCAGCATTGGAATACAAGATGAGTATTGCCCACAACCTGCAGTTAGGCATCCTTATCTCAGACACCCATTTCCCCACGATCTCTTTCTCACTCCTCTGTATCTTCAGCTTCCTGCAGGGCATTGTAGCTCAAGAAATCACAGGATTGACACCACCAGCATCTCTCCTTTCACCCATTCTATATTGTTTTATGATAAGATTTCTTCTTCTTTTTCCTTTTTCGAGATGGTTTTCCTTAAGCTTTCTTGTAACCTTACAACATTTGAAAGGCCTGTGATTTATTTATTTATGTATGGATTACGTGTGTTACAGCTATCCTATGCCTACCTAGTGTTGGAAATCAGATCTTCAGTGGAATTTTAAGAGCATTGGCAGTGGAATAAAGATATCAGACAATAGAGGTCCTAACTAGGCTTCGCTGCAGTGGGACTCCAAAATGTTTGAATACATATTTTTTTAATTGTTTTGCTTGTAGAATATATTAATAGAGCATGTTCATGCAAATGGGACCCCACAACTACTACCAAATTGAGTGATTTGTGCAACTGGGTTGCCACATACAATTTATTTAGACATTGGATTGTCATATGCACTCACATCTCTTTCTATTGATTTGGCATTTGACACTGAATCAATGAATTATGAGTATTTTGGATTTTTGCAAATTATAAGTGTGTGTGTGTACAGCCATTCCCAGCCATACCGAACCTGAGGGGGGCGTAGAATATGTCATATCACAAGCACAAACCTCAAACCTGTACCCGAACTGAAAATTAACTAATCAATAAAATTAATCTATTGTTTTAATTTAAGGTTAATACTTCAATATATTTTATATTTCTATGTATGTTGTTTATAAAACCAGACTTATTAGCTTGTGAATACAGGTGTCTGTTAATATTTAGATTTCATTCTAAAATGCCTTAAAAGTTAAATACTATAAGAAGTTTCAAATTACTTCAACTCTAAAATTATTGTATCATGTTTAATAAATGTAGTAAGACTCTTAATTTGCCTGCAGTTAATTTTATGAGATAATAGCAACAGATACTCTTATATAGTCTCAATAATACTTTTTAGTGTGGTTGCATATGAGAACACACCAATACACATCATTTTGATGTGCTCTTTTCTTATATTAAAATATTTTTACTTAGCCATAGATAACAATGGCTTGAAATATGCATATACTTGAGACTTTTAAATTGTTTTTTGTTGAGACAACTAGAACCCCCCAAAAAAATTTGCCATACTGGTATACCTCAACCCCATACATGGACTTGAACCAGTAACTTAGCATGGCTTTTTTATTAACTAGAGATGTTTTCTTTTTGGTCAACTCCTCTAAACATTATAAATGTCTATCCATCTCTTGGAAAGACACCATTACAGCCCTCCAACTCAAATTGTATAACCCATCTCAGCACAAGTAGCTGGATGTTCATGGTAACCACCTTAATTTAAGCGTCCATTTTGTCTATGCTATTCTCTATTTGTGTTTTTAACTATTTTTGTGCACTTTATCCTGACATTGTACCAGTATCATCTTGTGGTCTCTGAGTTATCTTTGCAATTCAATTTCTTACTATAGGTGTGGCAGGATTGTAGCTTCCATACATGTAGTATTCTTGTTTGAAAAAGGCTTTCTCCTTTCAGCAAGATAAGTTACAGGGCATATTTGAAGTTGAGGCTTTAATTTAATTTTAAATCAATGGTCTGTTAGTTTTCTTATTGCCATGAAACTTTACCAAAAGGTAGATCTCACTGTGTGGATCAATCTGCTCAAACCCCATATGCAGCAAGTAATCAACTTCCATATAGCCTTTTTGGAGAGCCCTGCAAAACATGATGAAGTCAGTGTTCTTTGTTCAGCCTGGAATTTTCCATGAAAAGAGATATTGGTATATTGGTGCCTACATCAACCTTATCTTTCATGTCAGAACATTATTCAACCTCTATAACATTTGGACAACCTTGTGATTTGTGAGGAAATTGTGATGGATTTTTGGTTTACTAATTTTGAGAAAAAACTAGAAATGAAACAAGCATCCATCAAAAACAAAGGCAATCTAAACGCAAAAGCTATGACTTATTTATCTGATGTTAGAATGACCTGAAATTGGTATGAAGTAACTACACAACCCAATCCACCTGCCGCCTGCTCACTAAGTTTCATCAAAAACTTGTCCATTTGACCCATCAAAGTGCTCCTGAGCGTTGACTGACAAAAACTGTTTGCAAAAAGGTAGAAACAAACCTGCAACAACTGGAAACTGACTGCCATCCATCAGAGATGGCAGTTAACCAATAAAATAGTTTCCTCAACTGGTTAAAATCATTGGCTTCCTGTTTTACTCCAAAATTCTGGAAGTTGAAAGGTAAAATGGCATGCAAGAGCTGAGGAAACCACCATGAGAATCTATAACAGTTTGGAAACAAAACGTAAAAGTGGAAATGGCATCCACAACATCAAATGCAAACTTTCATTGTTGAGAAGGTTCATTCATTGGAGGTGACAGTTGAGGTTTAAGTAAGCCAGACAAAACAATTATATCAAATGAATCTTAAAAGAGCTTTTCTTCACGGAAATTTAAATGAAAAAATATATGTGCAGTGACCCTCTAGTTTTATTGAGCCTGGCCAACAGCATCTCATTTGAAGATCATAGAAATCTTTATATGACCTTGACTCTTAAGCGAGCTCTTAGAGAAAGATTCATGATTTTATGCAACAGCATCGTATCATTGTAGTGCTTCTAACTCCAACTTCTATATCCAGCATACAGATTGTCATTTTGGCTGTTGTCATGTATAATGCCACCCATACTAGTTTCATTCATACTACCAAAAATAGTTTGTGGATGTATTTTGATATGACAAACTTAGGTATCCTGCATTATTTTCTCGAAAAGTAGATTTTGCAGTTGGGAGATAGGATTTTCCTCCCTGAACCCAAATGTGCTTTGGACCTACAAATGTATCAAACACCACAAACAATAGATATTCTTCTTTCCCTTATTGCTTAAGAGCCACACAAAAAAAAAATGTTCCATGGAAGACTTTAGCATCCAACTATTTGATGAAGATAGGATGCCCGAATGAATCACACACTTACCATTTACACATTAACTTTAGAATATAATCATTCCACACAATAATACACAAAAACATGCTTGCAAGTAAGTTTTGAGGATATCACCATGTAGAATTCTGCCACATTGGATAAGCTACCAAAATGGTTTACCACATTGATGTTTCTTGTGAAACTTAACCATGCCAGCAAATATAAACAGGAGACTGTAAACCCGGCCTCCCCGGACTCTCTCTTCGGTGGCTTAGATGAGTGCGTGGCGACCCTTCACCCATTACTTCGCTTAATCCAATGAATTTGGCTCAGTTACTCACAGTTATTCATAACCACAGAACAATATTATTCATGGGATTATATTAAACTCATCATGTCAGGGCCCAGCTTGCATGTGACATTTCATGAAACATCACACCAAAATCTTGCCCTCACATGAACTTCAAAATCGCTTTAAACATGCATTTACGCGGAAAAAAATCTTCTTCAACTAAATTGATATGCATCATGTATAATACTGGAATTTTTAGCAGGATGCTTTTATTCTTAGGCATGATGCTTTATTCTTTTAAGACAATTTGGCAGCATACAATGTTATAATTGAACTCGTTGACTTGAAAAACCCATATATGAGTGATTTCTAAACGTATCTTATGTCAGGATTGCGCTTTTGCGATAGTCGATTCGTTTTGAGCGATATTTCTAATCCTAATCCTTTCAAATGAGTTGACTCAAGTGATTCTATTGGTGGAGTTCAAGGCAATACAAATGGGCATTTTCCTAGTTCACATCCATGATGCTAACCCAAGTTACAGTCAGTTTTACATAAATAAGATGTTATCTCCTAAAATATTACAACCTCGCTCTCAAGATGCCATATCTCCGTGACTTGGGCATTCTAGGAGAATGTCTTGCTCCTCATGATTTGATACCTAAGTAGCCAGTTTCGGTTTTGGTTCGGGTTCGCATTCGCGTTTGGGGGTTCGTTTCGCCAGTTTGGCTAAAAAATATTTTTGGGTTTTGGGTTTGTTGGTACAAAAAACATGTAAAATTAAAGAATATATATATATATATATATATATGCAGCCTAGAAGCAGGAATTAGGATTAGAATATCACATAACATCATATAAACAACAAAACACCATAAACTTGAATGTCATTTAAAATATGCATGATAAATATTCATCATTTAAACTTCAAGTTCAATATTACAACACTTTTAAAGTTTTAATCATCAAATGGATTGTCTAAATCATCAATATCTATGTCAACATTGACGTTAGATGATGTAGGAAGACTAGATGAATCACAAGCAGTGCCAATGGCATTGTCACTAGCACTACTATTGTGCTCATGCTGTTGTTGGCTATTGGACTCCTCATATGCAATATGGTGGGAAGTGGAAGCATCCAAGTAAATATGCTCTGGCTTTATATCCCACAACTTTGTCTCCCCTTCCCTATAGTCGTGTTGTTTATGTGAAAGGAGACGCAAGTTGGAATGCACGTATATTAAGTTCTCAACCTCTTGGAATGAAAGTGCTTGTTTGCAAAACATATGAACAAGAATGAGGTAGTTTAGGTGTTTAGAGCGATTTAGAGGTCACTTTTAGGGTTCCCTTGGACGTTGGTCAAAGTCAAACCCCAAAAACTATTAAAAAATGCAAAGAAATGCATTTTTGGCCGACTGGGCACATGGGTACTCTCCGAGTTCGTTTGGGATCTTCATGGTTTCTCCCGGGTTTGCCTAGGTTCTTCCCAGCCAAACTGAGCACCCTCTGGCCGGATCCTACCTGAACCCACATAGGTACCGGACTGGGATCCGAACCTAGAACAAACTGGACCCGGATTTGGCCTCTGGAGCAGCAAACCCAGTAACACAGATTGATACCATCAAAAACAACCAAATATCCTCCTTGTCAACACATATTCCTCTCAACTATCCACTTTTTAAGCACATAGGCCCCTCAATAAAAAAAACCTCATCTATTATTTGGGCATCTTATCACAACATCCTCATTCAAAGTAACAAGTTTAATTTTACGCCATCTTAGTAAGATGTTCTCCCCCAAGACACCAAAACATCTTGCCAATATGCTTTTGATATTTCTCCTCTTCCTCGGCATCCAAAGCTTCAAACAAGACATTCTAATACTCTAGATAGACTCCTAAATTGGGTGTCCTAACCCCTACAATGCATTAAGGATATTATTAATATTAATATGGTTATTGTCATGTCCCCACGCGCTAATGAGGCCCCAAAATTGTGTTGGCAGGAAAAGCCATTTTTTAATGCTACTTTGAATTTTTAAGATATTAAATAATAAATAAATTTAAATTATTAATTTATAATATTTAAATTTAGTCTCCATATTGGCCAACCCATTTGGGAAGGCGCCACCGATACCTATAAATTAGAATTCTTCATGCAAATTGAATCATGCTGGAATCGGAAATCATTGATGGTCTGATCAGTAGGGACGCCAATCTCTGCTTGGTCACCCTCCAGGTGAGACAACAACCTTACCTGAGGATTTTGATTCCAGACTCCACTCCGCAGGATATCTGATCCGTTTGTTCTTTGCCAGCTGGCAACTGGAAATTCAAATTCACCGGAAATGCCTGTTGCTTAAGTTCACACAATATTAGTCTGAGGATCGCTGGGTGATTGTTCCGGTCGTGGCCGAGCCATAGGCTCTGGCCACGCTACATATATCCGACACAGCAGGCGGCATTTGAAGTAGACAATTCCTCCATGAAGAGCAGCCATGTCAATTTCCTTAAGAGCCGTCATTCATTCTTCACCAGACGGGAGTTCGGGGCTGTGCAGTGATTACTCGAGAGATCACAGGAAGCCATTTAGTTTCATTCTCAGCATTGGTATATCTTCTCTGAGCGTGCCTAGGGTCTGTTGCGACTCAGCCATTACATATTATCTTTTTTCTGGACGCGAATTGGATCGTGTCATCTCCGTGTATGTAATTTGCAGTCTGTGAATCGCGTGATTTATGAAACTTATGCTGATCGATATCAATTGTTACTCAGCTTCCAATATTGAATATTTTGCATATCATATTCCGCCTGGTGTATTTCCACTCTTCTGTACGACTGTGCTATTATATTTCTGTTCTGGTGTTTCCTTCCAATATTCTGTGTAAATGTGCTAAGGAGACTTCAGTACGGGTGTTATTTTACTTTCATTATCTTGTGCAACTGTGCTGGGTATATTTCAGAGTGAATTTACTTTCATTATTCTGTGCAACTGTGCTGTGTATATTTCAGTTGCTATTAATATTAATATGGTTAACTTATAGGAATGGTCAATTCCAACCCTCATGACCATTCACAACAGACCTTCTGGTATTACTATTTATAAATAGATATCTCCCATATTTAAAAAAATCATCACTTGTATTGTGCAATCAACGAACATGGGTCTCATATTATTCCCATTTCTTCATAATATATTCTACCCTTTATGTGTGCATGCATATTTACTCTACGAGGAACTTGTCATTGAAAACAACTTTAAACTCAACATTGAAAGTATCATGCGACATATAGCAACCGTGTATGGTGTACAGGAGGATGAGGAAAACTTAAAATATAATAACATCCAGAAACAGGATTTCTTGTCTCAGGAGTTTGACAGATGTAGAAAAAACATTACAACCATTATTAAATCAGGTCCAAGGATGGATCATTGTAGTGGTTGACAAATTAAAAAATGGTGTGTAAACATGTGGTGCTTTGGAGAAAAATAAAGAAGGTCCTAGAAAGAAAGAAAGAAAAAAATCTATTAAAAAATATACACAGCAAAGTCCTCGTATCAAACACTGAGAAATAAGTTCCTAAATATCCAAAAATATTAAAAACTATAAATGCAAAAACAAGGGTTAGAACATCCAAACTATAAAATAATAAAGGACATGAGCAGAACAGAATTTGTCCTGGAAAAGAACTTGCTGCTTTGATTGGGGCAAAAAACGGTGACCACTTTTTAATAGAATCAACAATCTGGGAAAGAAATAAACCTCATTTTTACAATCTCTGCATTTAACTTGAAAAAGCTTCTTGTGAGTTTCTAAGCCAATCATGTTCCAGAAAAAATTTGAAAAATAAACAGAACTGAAGAGGTTCTTCCTATAAAATAGTAATCTTATATTCGAAATTGTCATGGAGTGCAAATAGCAGAATTTTACTATCATTCCAGATAGAAGAGCCATAAACATACTTCAGCCTGTATATACTGAACTTCTTTGACATGGAATTTTGCATGCTCGCTTTTTTCTTCACTCTCAAGCATATCACGTACTTCATTTGCCCATGTATCCTTCAAAGCTTGATGGTAACTGAATGCAGTGAGATCAATGTCACCATCAGGCAAATAGGTTTTAAGTGGAACAGAACCAAAGGTAAAAACCTGAAAGACAAAAAGGGTCCCAGTTAGAAGCCATATAGTATGGCTCAAAAAAGTAGTATAGTTTCTCTTAACCAAAGAGGAATAAAAGAAGAAATTAAATAAATGGTAGACAAAAACTACCAAAAAATTGTAACATCCAAGAAATTTACTCTTTTTGGTTTAAGTATTTAACTTTAATTTCATATGTAACAACATACAAAGTACAACTTGCTCATAAGTAATAGAGATGGCAATTTTAAACAGACCAAGGCGCCCTGATAAATACACATTTACAGATTGTGCCTCAAATATCCAGGAAAAAGAAAAATAAATATTCCCTTCATAAAAGATCATATAGGTTTCACTTTCCATCAGGCAAAGTCAAGGCATCAGATATTGACCAGAATGGGAATCAAAATACAAACAAAATAAAAGATCAAGAATGTCAAAGGACTCACATTCCCTTTTCTTACTATCCATTACACTTGTTTGAGTAAATTCAAGATTTACAGTTTAATGGTATTTCTTCAACTTTAATAGATAGTGAATCTTATGAGTAAATATTAAATAGGAATCTTACTGCAATGTTTTTCATATGCTATCTGTTTCTTATACAAATTCAATGATCCTGAGCATGTGCATAACATACGTAACAGATATACTACTTTGAAAGGATTGGCATCATAATTATGGAGTGCTATTGAAAGAAAAAAATCCATATTTATCTATTTGACAATAGAACATGAAAGCATATATATGGGAATTGTTGCAAACTAGTCCAGTGCCATCACAGAACCTCCTTTTAACAATGGCACCAGCAAACTTACTCATTTTGTATTTAGGACAAGTGTTACAATTACAAACCGTGCCCATCAAACTGTCGGAGGTCCAGTGACAGCAACATAATCTTCAGTTTCAGAAGCTTTATTCAAATGCTTGTTTACAAATTTCTTTCAATCACAGTTCCAACAAGTTTATAAAAACAATACTGTCTTGGTGGATAAAACATTCAGCAAATAAACAAGAATAGAGTCACAGACACCAAATTATGAAGAAATCCCTGTGAATGGAAATGTCTGTAATTATTCATTTTCTTCAGGAATTTTGTACACCTCCCCATACATGGTGATGACAGATGATATTGATTTTACATTTTCAATTCTTTATTTTCCCTTTTGAAACCTTTGATACCATCCATTGGGCACTTCACACCTCACTTCAAAGCCCAGCCTTCTTATTTTAAAAACTTCATCTAATTGCATAGACCTACAATTTCCGAGATTAGGCATTTGTAACCACTTTGTCTTCATCAACCCTGCAATGTCTCAATTAAATTTTGCTTTATTAGCTCAAACTTGTCTCGTTGCTTTTGATCACATGCAAACCTCCTCCATTCCTCAATAAGTATTATGAAGGGGATTAATGTATAAGAAAGATTTAGGACAAACAATCTACAAGGAATTACTAACCTATCTCATTGACATTGAAAGATTCTTCATTTTCTGATTGCTTGGATTTTTCTAGAAAGATGGTGTTTCAAAAGCTTAAATTTCTTTTTAATGAAGCCACCCTTGAAAAGCTTTGCATATAGATTGAATTTGCAAAAAGATGCTTGCAATACCTTCAAATATGCTTTATATTCTAGCTTGTCCCTACCATAGCTTAAAAATGTCATTCATGAACAGACACAAATTAGGTAAGATATTATAAACCGAAAATGCTTTGAAACCATTGTCTGAGCCCAACTGAAACATGCTAGAACCACTGTAAACCCTAGATGAAAATTTAGAATGAGTTAAAAGAACCAAGTCTAAGATTTATTGAATGCTCTGACAACAGTTTTAAGTTGTACAAACCCAACTGACACAGACTAACTCAGGGTTATGGGGGGCAGATGCCAACTATTGCATAACCTCAATATCATAATGAAGATAATAAGATGAATAAAAGTTACTTTTGCAACAATCTTGAATATAGATTTTGATCACAAAAACGCCAGATTACCTAACCCTGTTCTAACTTTGAAGAAATAGGAGTTAGAATTCGTTGTAAAGCACGCCGCGTGTTGTACTGAGCTATCACAATTGTTATTCCCCCCGTGAATTGTCAATGCAATACAAATGTTTCTTGTTCTCTTTCATGCATATATTTGTCAATACTCTGTATAGAGTGCCTTGTGAGATCTATCTGCATGTCTATTATGCCCAAATTGCACTATTGTCAGAAATGTGCTTAAGTAATGCAGCAAAGTTAATTTTTCTTTGAATTTGAATCCTAATTACAATGCATGTGATGATTCAAAAACTTTTGACAATGGAGATTTTTATTATTGGAATCAAGCTCCTGAATAAACAGCAAGAAACATTCATCATATTAAATTATTAAATTTTATAATCTTGCACCTAGACTTACAAACCTAATAAAAAAAGCAACTTCCAGTTCTCACCTGGCAATTAATGCACTTCTGGATAAGGCGCTCCACATAATCTGCAACAGCTGTCCTCTGCTCCTCCGAGGGTTGATTCGGCTGGATGCATGCAATCAACTCTGCAGTTCTCTCCTCAGCTTTGGCCCATCTTTCTGGGTCTAACTCTCGCATGACAAATGCTGCTTCGCCGGGCAAGAGGCCGTTTGGCTGTGCCCAGCTTTCATGATCGCCCATGCAAATTCTCCTTAGCTATCCCCGTGCTTCCCTTTCTTAACCTCTCCCTCAACAGAGAGAGAGCCCCACGCCAAACTGGTTTTAAGATATATCCTTTGTACAAAAGGATGTGCCTTTGGTGCGCTTTACTTTCCAGCAATATCTGCCCACAACAAGCCTGCAATGCTGCAATGTCTTTCAACTCCAATACCTGTACGAATTCCCTAGAACGAAGCAAACTACTTCTCCAATAAAGTACTACATAAAACCCTATCTGTAGAAATTGCCGTCAAAACAGAGAATACTGCAAGAAAATGGCTACAACCCCGAAATTGCAATCAATTTAAGACAAAGCCTGCTCAGGCCACAAATTATCTGTACGCTAACTCATCCAGATATACCCTGCACTCAAAATATCAGTAATTTCGGAACCATGACACGAAGAATGTTTTCTAGACGGACTCCGAACCAGTGGCTCGTTGCCTTTCGAATAATCAACAGAGCTACGCGCCGGATAAGGAGCCAAACAACTCCTTGAGAAGACCAAAACCCTCATTTCAGCCACTCATTGTACACAGTCCACAATTCAGCCCAAACCCTAACTCCGCCAGATCATCCAACGGCCAGCTTCAAAAATAACCGAGCCACTTGCATACCAGATAAGCAGAGCGTTCCACAGCAGGATAGCCCCACGTAAAGAAATTCGTAGTATAGGGCTCTGTGGAGAGTGACAGGACACCGGGGGTAGCGGGAAAGCCCCTCTACGTATATATTCACTTTCCTCAATTTCACTTCTAAATATTACAAGCCAAACAACGGCCCGGGGCGGCCGCGTTAATCAATGTGGACAAACAGCACCACAAGGACCAGAACGACTTAAAACCTAATAAGACATGGCATAAAAATAATGTAGACTTAAAATACTTACCAGTGTGAGAGAATTAAAAGTTCCGGAGATTCGACCATAGCACCTCTGATCGCTTAAGATATTACAAGGGAATAAAAAAAATGTTAAACGGCAGGAAAGAAGATTGCAGGCACAGAGAAGGGCCTTGTTTATACATAAACGGCGTTGTACACCAGCCTGACGGAACGGCACGTCAACGGGATTTGGAGTGAAGGGAGATCGCCTTCCTCCGTTACGGCTGATGGTGTGGGGTAAATCCAATCAGCAGTGTGGAGCGTGAACAGGTAGACATAAATGCCTTGTTGGCAGACAGTTTGCGCCCCACTTTGGGGACCTTCCCTCGTCTCCATCCCCCGATCAGATAGATGATTTGGCAATTATTATTGTCGGGAAATATTACAATTTCCAGTTTGACAATAACACTAGAATCTCATCATAATTATTTTTGAAGTTTGCTTTCGCTAATGTAACGGTGAAAATTACGTCCCTCGCTCTTTGGCCCTTCGTTTTCGGCTCACTCTACTAATATGTCATTTATCCAAATTTTATTGGAAACTAGCATATAAATTGAGTTATTTGATTTCATTTCTTTCATTTCTATCTAGGATGGGTTTTGATATTTTATTTATTTATCTCTTAAGAAATGATTTTCTAATTTTTAAAATCGAATGATAAATTTGAAGTTTGATCTAAATCTTATAATTAGTTGGTTACAAAGAGATGTAAAACATTTAGCTTGTTATTTTAGAGTTATATTTAAGGACTAGTTTTAATTTATTCACACATTATTGATTAATTCGTGTTTATATTTGCATAATCATTTATAGAGCTTCAATATTGCTTCATTAGCTTGTATCAACATGTAGGGCATACTACATGATTAATTGATTGTTGTCTTTGATCATTTCCAAAATCATTAATTTAGTATCTTAAGGGTTTGACTAAAGGAGAATGATTTTTGTCTATCAAACTCTCCAACAGTGTTATTAAACATCGCTAGTTAACTTATACAAATCCCAAACATTAAAGCCAATTGAAAAATAGATGTAGGAATTTAATAAATTTTCAATTTTCACACTAAAGTCCAAATCTACAAGTAAGTATTAGATATGTAGTCATGAAATTAAACTTGTAATGCCCCAAGCTTTCACCTTGGACATTAACCAAACAAATATTGGACAAAATTTTTTTTGCAATGTACACTAATGCACATATAAGGTGTTGTGACAAGCCCAATTGTTGGTATGTGGCGACTGATCATGCTATACTGTATAGCCCATGGTATACTGTACACCCTGGCGAAAAATTTTCTTCCTACTTTTTCGCGTGATCACCGAAAAAGGGAAAAATCAATGAAAAAGGAAAAATCCGATTTTGTAGAACCCGAAAATCTGGAAGCTTCTAAGCTTGGTAAAAAGGGGTTCGGATGGGTATTTCAGTATGATGAAAAACGCGATTATTCGCAAGATTGTAATAGGTTTTACATTGGATAATAAAAGTGTTGGATGGCTGCGGTTTGGTGGATGTAGCCCAGAATTGGGTGAACCACGTTAAATCTCTGTGTTATAATTTATTCTGTGAATGTTTTAGTTTCTCTATTTTGTTAATTAAAATCTGCATTTAATTGTTAGATCTGCCATCTCTAACCCTAACACCAATGACACACAAGACAACCAACATTAATACATCAAACATAGTGGCACAAGCAAAAGTCTTCATAAGACACAATATGAGTCACCATGATGACCATACAAGAGAGTGGAGCTTCCTCCACAATGAAGATTGGACATTAGACCATGATCTTGTTTTCTCTTGAATACAAGTAATAGGATGAGAGTCTTGCCCTCACCATACCCATTCTAAGAAAATAATTTAGAAACTCTACACAAAGTTTAGGTTAAGTAAGAGGTACTAGACCTTAACAAATTGAGTTGACAAATGGGAAAATTCACACTACGGCATGTTTGCCAATACAAAAGTGGGAATAACCTACAAGGTACAACACTAGGAATCAGCGAACCAAAGGGAACAATTTCTATTTAGAAATCTTCTCCCAAAAATGTCAAGAAGCACACATTGTCTAATGAGTAAAAAATGGCAATGTGTAATGGGACACCAACATGCTAGAGGGGCTACAACATGCTAAGTGGACACTAGTGTATTTCATTGTAGTCCAACATATGTGATATGGTCCAAAATTTGTACTATAGTCCTCGATTTATGGTATAGTCCATGTCACATGTTATAGTCTTAAAAAATATTTGAACATATGATTTTTCCATAATTCTCCACTCAAGTCTTTTTCTCTAGCATCAACAAGAATTCTCCTACCAAGAAGTTAGTTCCTAAGTCACAAGTGAACCCCATAATGACTGAAGAAGTTCTAGGAGTCGAGCACAAGGTCTCCAACTTGCCCAACACTAAATCCAAATGCTAAATAATGCACACTACAACCAAAATTGAGTCAGTGTGTGGTATAGGATACAAGACTAAGAGAGATATCAAGGTGAGAGGAAATAAATAATCCAACACCAATTTAGATAAATTCATCTTGACACGAAACATGACTTTGAGTTGCTCAAGAGTGTTCAACACTCCAAGGTAACATAATAGAACGCGTGAAGACCAAAGTAGGATAAATATAATCTTAACAAGACTGCACAGAGCTAAAATATAAGGATACCTATATGCAACTAGGCAAATAGGCATACTAGGGACACAACCACCCTAGAGATATTGTTTCCAACTAAAACCAAGTTCAATTCATTTATTTATGTAGACACCTAAAATTGTTCCTATTACCCTATCAACATCATCCTAATCAAACATATTCCATACTAGCATCCCCATCATTAATTGATTAAATATTGTATTATGTAATTAAACCAATCCATCATTAGTTAATTAAATAAGTATATTATATAATTAATTTGATTCACCACTAGTTAGTTAAATTATTATATTATTTAACTAATCCTTTTTATCACTAATTATTTAAATTATTTAATTATTTAATTACTCTTTTTATTTCACACCTAATTAAAATTAAATATTTTTTATAGTTAATTTAATGTCCACCTTATTTAATTTAATTTCTATCTTAGATTGTTAATTAATTAAATAATAATTTATTATTTAATTAATCTAATGTCCCTCCACCATATAGAAAAGTAAATGATCAACTAGATATATTTCCCTCCTATTTCTGGTTGTAACTAATTATTTATGATTATTTATATTCTTAGCTAATTTAATCGCATTCATCCATCTTGAACAAACTAAATGAACACCCTTCATCTTCTCCTTGATTAGTAAATCATCTAGTTTAATCCCCATTGTAGATCTTTTAAGTAAATCTCAACTATCCATCTTCTCAACCAAAAAATATAAAAGGAGCTTCAAAGCTTCAAAGCTTTCAAAGCTCAAGTCAATGTGAAATTGTGGATACATGCTACAAAGATTTTGAAGTTGGTATTTGAACAGCTGCATCTTGAATCAATTAAGAAAATCCATTTCATCGTGGAATTTGTATTTGGTAACTTGATTTATTTGAATGTTGTTGTTTGAATTCAATTTTTGCTCCATCTCAAGGTTTGTATTGTTTTCAATGTATGAAGCATTTTTGTTTGAAGAATGTAAGCACAAATTTAGAATTCAAAAGAGGGAACAACAAATGAAGAGAATACTTGAGTGATGTTGGGCATGTGTGGAGGACTGAGCGAGGGCATGGCTAGCCATAACATGTGAGGTCGTGGTTGCATGCCTCTATTTCTCATTGCATGCATTTAGTGTCATTCAGATTGTTGTTTGAAGGATTTTTTCTTGCGTGGGGGGGTAATTTATGTGTGTGTGGGGGGTTTATTTTCTATCGGTGGTTCTTCTTTGGTTTGTTTTATCTTCATTCGTTGTTGCTTTTTGTCCCTGTGTTTGGAGTTGAGTGGTGGGTGTTTTGGTGTGTGGACGGGCGTTGTTCTCTTGGTGTATTGTGTGGCCTTTTACTCATATTCTATTTTGAGGGTACTTTGTTTTCTTCTTCTTGGTGCGACTTGTTTGTGGTTGTGTGGAGTGCATTTCTTTCCTGAGGATGGCATTGCAAGCATCTTTGGATTTGCAAAACCCTAGTTCTTCTTCACCGAGGAGAGGTCTATCCACCTCTTTTTTGGATAATCCCAATGTGGGTGTGTCTAGAAACGATAGACTTCGTTTGAAGAAAGTTAATGGGTGCTTGGAGAGATCACAAGACCGTCCAATGTTGGTAATACAATTAGAATCTGTTGTAAAAAATGTGAATTATTATAGAAATCATGTACTAATTTGCAAGTTTATGTGGATATGGGTACAGCTTCCATTTCTCGACTTGTGGATTTATAAGACCTAGAATCCGAAAGGAGATTTTGACATAATGCTAGCTACCAATAATTTTTTCTTGGTAGATTTTTCATGCGTGGCAAATAGGAATCAGGCCTTTGAAGGTAGGCCTTATTTTTATAATTAGGTAGGTCTTTTATCAAACCTTGGCATGTGGGTTTCAATTATGCAAAGGAGCTTCCATCTAGGGTTCCAATTTGGGTTCTCCTTCCTCCTCTGTCATTGGAATGCTAGCGAAGCGATGTATTGTAGATGATAGCTCTTTTGATCAGCAAGCCTATTGGACCTTCCCAAGATACATTAACCAAACGTGTTCTTTCTTACGCCCTTACACCCATGTGTGTGTCGAGATTAACTTGAATAATCCATTACCGTATTTGGTTGATATGAGCATCGAGTCAGCTTCTTGGACTCAACAGTTGGATTATGAAACTTTGTCATTTTGGTGTCATTTATGCCATGAATATGGTCACCTTCAAAGAAAGTGCCCCAAAGTTGCAAGTTCTTCTGGTTCTGGTTCGACTCCTCCCCCTTCTTCTCCTATGGTTGACAAGGGTAAGACACCCATACAGGGAGTGGTGGTGGACAAAGATGGGTTTGTGCCAGTTAAGTCGCGTAGTGAAAGTTGAGGTCAAAAGAGGACTTTCAGAGATAGGCAAGAAGAGGAGACGTTTAATAGGTTTGATGCTCTAGATGAGTTAGTTCACGAGGAGGGGGTCCCCTTCGATTTGCAAGTTGTGGTTGCTCCCGTAGTTGAGCACCATACTGCTTCTCAACTAGATGTTACCTTTATTTCAGTTCCTGTGGTAGATTACAGGGCATTGTTGGATTATAAAGTCCTCTGCCCTATTGGTGTGCCTAGGGATTTTGGTGTGTTGAAGGAGGCTCCAAGTACTGGTCATACAAGTGGGTTAGGTTCGGATAAATTTGGTAGAAATAAATCTTCCTCTTCTTCTTCTACCTTGGGTTTGCAGCAGAAACCCCTCAAAAAGGGTGTTCCAGAAAAGCCTCATAAGGTAGGCAGAAAGAAGGATCGGGAAAAGGTAAAGTTGGTTGGTGAGACACTAGTTGAGGTTGGTTTGGTGAGGACACTAGATTCTCATCTCTCCCACCCTTCGTGATGATTGTGTTATCCTAGAATGTAAGGGGTATGAATAGCATCCCTAAACAAAAGGCTATTCATGATTTGGTTTGTGTTCATTCTCCGGATTTGGTCTTCCTCCAAGAAACCAAGTTGTCGGTTGATGGTATGATGTAGTGTGCTTCTAAGATTTGGAATAGAGGGCTATGCTAGTGTGTGGGTGCATAGGGTAGCTCTAGTGGTCTTGTGTGCTTATGGGATCCTTGGTGGGTTACCCCCATTTGGCGGTCCTCTTGTAGACATTTGATCTCTCTTGTGGTGTCTAGCTTGGAGTCAGGGGAGAGAATTCTCTTCTCTAACATCTATACTCCTTTGGACATCCCTGATAAGGTGTTTTTGTGGTCTCATGTTAGTTATCTATGATCTTTGGATCGTTTTCTTCCTTGGACTATGGCAGGTGACTTTAATGTGATTTCCTCCCTTGAGGAGAAACGGGGTGGTATTGCTCAATTGGACCCCTCCTCTGATCTTCTAAGGGATAATATAGTTCACTTGCAGTTGGTGGATATCAAGCCCTCAAATGGTATTTTTACTTGCGACAATTGGAGAATTGGTGAAGATGCCATTTTGGAAAGGTTAGACAGGTTTCTGGTGTCCAGCTTTTGGGTTGGTGATAAGTGGGTGATGAGCTTTGAAATCTTGGACTGGTGTGGTTTAGATCACTAGTGGATTAAACTCTTTACCTAATTGGCTTTTGCTTCCCACAAGCAGTCTTTTAGATTTTAGCTAATGTGGCTTAGGGATGAGAGGCTCCATGATCTCATTCCTAGATGGTGGGATGAAGGGAGTCCAACTTTTAGTACTGTTATGTACTCTTTTGTAAAGAGACTCTAATATATCAAATATAGGTTGAAACATTGGAATAGAAGTCACTTTGGTAATGTTTTCTAGCAAAATGAGTTGCTCAGGTGCACTTTGATTCTATAACCCGACAGATTAGGGATCAGGGGATCTCAATTGAGTTGTGCAGGTTAGAAGTGACTACGGTAAAGGAGGTGGAGGAGTGGGAGCTTAGAGAGGAATGCTTTTGGAAACAGAAGTCCCGAATTGATTGGCTACAAGAAGGTGACAGGAATACCTCTTATTTTCACAACTCGATGAAAGACAAAAGGTAGGATAATGTCATTTCTTCTCTTCATTCTCTTGGGGGAATTGTTCTCTCTTCCTCTTCTGATATTTTGAGTGAGTCTATTCATTTCTTTTCTACTCTTTTTTCTGAAGATTTTCCTCTTGCTAGTGAGGAGGAAGCTTCTATATTGACTTGTATCCCTTCCCAAGTAACTAAGGACATGAATGATGCTCTTATCAAACTCATTACCTTGAAGGAATTGGAGGAGGTTGTGTTTCAATTGAAGAAAGGAAAGGCTCCAGGTCCTAATGGGTTTCTAGTTGAGTTCTTCCAAGAGTTTTGGGAGGTAATCAATCTTGGCCTACTTGAGGTTGTTTAGGAGTCTCATAGGAATAAGCATTGTTGCATGCCATGAATGCCACTTTTCTTGATCTTATCCCTAAATAGGAAGGTGTTGATTCTTTGGATCTTTTTAGACCAATTGCTTTGTGCAACGTGGTGTACAAAATAATCACCAAATTGATTGTTGAGCATTTGAAGCCATGGTTGAACAGGTTGATTTTTGAGGAACAACGAGGATTTGTTGCTTGTAGAGAGATCCTAGATGGTGTTGTCATTGTAGCTGAGACTATTCATTCTATGGATTATTCCAGGGAGAAGGCTATGTTTATTAAGTTGGACATGGCCAAAGCGTATGATCATGTAAAATGGTCTTTTTTATCCAATATTTTAAGGTCTTTCAGATTTAGTAGTGATTGGATTGATTGGGTCATCAGTTGTGTTACTTCCTCTTCTTTATTTGTTCTTATTAATGGGGAGGCTTCTAATCTATTTGTGGTGACTAGGGGCCTTCGGTAAGGGGATCCCTTATCCCCCTATTTGTTCATTCTAATGGCAAAAGGATTGGGAAGATTCGTTAAATCTCGGGTGGAGTGCGATCTTATTCAGGGATGGAAGTGGGGTAACAATTTTCCTTCTCAATCCCATCTATAATTTGTTGATGACACTACCTTCATGGGTTTGGCTAGACTGGATGAAGCGGTTAACTTGAGGAAGACTTTGGATTGTTATTTGGCTGCTTCAAGACAAAGCTTTAATGAGAGTAAATCCTGTATTTACTTTTTTAATACCCCAAATCTTATTCAACAAAGAATTGCTAGGATTTTAAGGTTTCAGATTGGTTTGCTTCCCTTCATTTATATTGGTATTCATCTAGTTCTCTGCTCACTCCCACGAGGTTATTGGCAAGATGTGATTGATAAATTTTGTAAAAAGTTTGTCATTGGACTTGTAGGTGGCTCTCTTCAGCTGGTAGAGTTACTCGTCTAAAGTCTGTGGTTCAGGCCCTTCCAATATACAGATGTTTCATGTTGTTTTCCCCTTATAGTTTCATCAAGGATTTTGAGAGTCTGTATCATTAGTTTCTTTGGTCTAGTAATATTCTTTCACAGAAGTGGAGTTTGGTCAAGTGGGATGTTGTGTGTCGGTCACAACAGGAAGGTGGTCTAGGATTGTGAAGGGCAGATTGGAATGGTCAAGCCTTAGTGGCTAAGCTTTATTGGCAATGGTGCTCACAACAACATCAGTGTTGGCCAAAGATCCTTACTTGCAAATATCTAGGGGATGTGGAGAGAGCGGAGGTGCCTAAATTTAGTCTTATGGGGAAAGGTTCCATGATTTGGAGTACTCTCAAAAGAGGTGCCAAGTTGGTTAAATAGGGTCTTTTCTAGATTTGCAACAGAGGCTCGGATGCTCTTTTTTGGTATGATTCTTGGGATGGATTCCCTCCTATCCTATCTTCTCATCCTCACTTACAAGATTTATGTAGGATCTTTTTGGAGGTGGGTTGGAGTAGAGTGGTGGACTTTAAAGCTCCTTGGGCTTTGGGGCAGGCTGTTGACTTTAGGTGGAAGGACCTACATGAGTGGCCGCAAGGTGGTTTCGTTGAGGATCAACAAGAGTTGGATTCTATCTTGGCTGGTAAGGGTTGCAGTTCTCTTCCTGAGAGGGATGTTCTTGCTTGGGGTCATGATCTGAGAGGTAAATTCTTTGTTGCCTTTGGTTATCATATGTTACATAAGCAGGCTTTTGACAGTGTTGGGGTTCCTTGGTGGAAACAGATTTGGAATAAATTTTCTTGGCCCAAATACAACTCTTTCTCTTGGTTCGTGATTTATAATAAATGCTTGACTTAGGACAATCTTTGTAAATGTGGGATTCAAGGCCCTTCAGTGTGCTTCTTGTGTTCAAATAATAAAGAGACTTCCTCTCATCTCTTCTTTGAGTGCCCCTATGCTAGGATAATTTGGCAGTTGTGGTGGGAGGTTTGGAATCATTAGTGCAAACATGTCTCTTCCCTAGAAGAGTTTTGGTGGGGTCTTGCAGTCCTTCTTATTAAGACCTCCTTATAAATTGCCTGGTCCATTGGTCCCAACTTGATCATCTAACACATTTGGTTGGAGCGCAACTGTAGGAGTTTTTTGGATAAGAAGCTTCAGGTGGGTCAAGTGTGGTTGTGAATTCTAGGAGCTCTCTAGGAGACTTTAGCTGCCAAATGTGATATGTTGATTCTTGTGGACCCTGGTGATGCAAGAGTGGTCCATTGTCTAGGGACTTTGGTTGGTGGTAGGGTCAGCCCCAAGCCTGGTCTAGGGTAGATTTCTAGAGGAAATATCTCCAAGGAGGGACATTGGATGCCCCCTCCCACTGGGGTTATGAAAATTAATATTGATGGGTCTTCTAGAGGCAATCCTGGGCATTCTGGGGTTGGTGGAGTGGGTAGGGATAGTTCTAGAGTGGTTGAGTTTTTCTTCTCTGAGTATAAGGGGCAGCATTCTAATAATCTTATGGAGGCATTGGCTATTCTTTTGGCTTTGAAATGGGCTTGTGCCCTTAGTTGGAGGAGAGTTATTTGTGAATCTGACTCTTAGATTATGATGGACTTGTTAAACAGGAGTCAAGTTGATGATGTTAGCTGGCAATTAGCTATGGTGGTTAAGCAAATCACTTGTCTTGGAGGAGTTCTAGGTTTTATCACTTTTTTTGTATCCCACGAGAATGGAATAAGGTGGTTGATGGGCCGGCCAAATGGGCTTCAAAGAAGATGGTGAATTGGATTGTGGATGATTGGGACAGTTTGTTTGGGGATCTTGCTCAAGAGTTGGAGGATTTGGTTATGGAAGATATGAGATGTTGCCTGGGTACTGCTTGAGTGCTTTCTTGGTGTTTCTTGCCCCCATGGGGGGTGCTTGTACTTTCCTCTCTTGTACTACTTTCTTTGATTAATAAAATTTTTAACCTTTTTTTTTTCAAAAAAAGAGGGAACAAAATGCTTCCTATTTCTAAACTAATGCAAACCTTAGATAAAATAAAAATGAAATTCAATTTTAAGCAAATATGAACTTCGTTGATGAAGTGGATGCACTCAATGGATGCAGGGTGTGGTTGCTCAAATATTCAATTAAAAAATATACCTATGATTTCATGTTATCATCTTTGGAAGCTTTGAAGCACCTTTTATAATTTTTGGCTAGGAGGATGGATGATTGGGATTTACCTAAAGGATTTGTGGTGGAAATTAAATGAGAGTATTTTCCTTGGATCAAGGAGAAGATGAAGAGTGTTGATTTAGTTTGTTGAAGACAAATGGGTGAGGTTAAATTAGTTAAGAATAGAAATAGTGATAAATAATTAGTTGCAATAAAAAATAGGAGAGAAAAGCATTTATTTGATCATTTACTTTTGGAAATGGTAGAGGGGAATTTGTAAAGTGAGGTAAAACATAATTAAATAATAAAAAATATTTAATTAGATATGAGATGTAAGTTAGACTAATTAAATAATATAATTATTTGATTAACTAAATATGAACTAGATTAATTAAATAACAATGAGTTTATTAAATATTAGACTTGATTAAATAAATAATATAATTAATTAATTAATGATGAGAATATCAATATGAAATGAGTTTAACTAAAATAATGTCAATATGGTGATAAATGTTGATATGGTGTTAAGAACAGTTTCAGGTGTTTATATTTTTCCCCTATTTAAAGTGTTGTTGCAACTAAGAGGAGTAATGACAATTTGAAGAGGGGCAAAATGAATACACCTAAAATAGTTGCTAACACCTATCAACATTTATCACCATATGGACATCATTAAACTCATTCCATACTAACGTTCTCATCACTAATTAATTAAATAATTATATTATTTAATTAATTCAATTCATTTTTATTTTATTAAATAATTATATTATTTTATTAACACCTCATTAATTAGTTGAATTCAAATCGTCCCACTATTCAAATCTAGTTTATCACCAACTAAATAAATTAATTAACTAGTGCCAAAAAATTATTTAACTAGTATAATTTGCATCTTACACCTAATTAAATAAATTTTGTTATTTAATTTAATTTCCACCTCACATTGTTAATTAATTAAATAATATTTTATTATTTAATCAATCTATTTTTTCTCCACCATTTCCAAAAATAAATGATCAACTAAATGATTTTCCCTCATATTTTTGGTTGCAACTAATTGTTTAAGATTATTTATATTCTTAATTGAATTTATCTCATCCATTCATCTTGAACAAACTAAATCAACACCCTTCATCCTCTCCTTGATCTATAAATAATTCTCTTATTCAATTTCCACCATAGATCTTATAGGTAAGTCCTAATTGTCCATCCTTCCAACCAAAAACTAATTATAAATAGAACTTCAAAACCTACAAGCAATCACCATGAAATCATAAGTACATGTAGAGATTTTGAAGCTAATATTTGGGAAACCACATCCTAAATCCATTTCAACATGGAATACAAATTCGGTAACTTTGTTCATTTGAATGATGTGTTTGAATTCCATTTTTGCTTTGTCTTGAGGCTAGCATTATTTTTAGAAAATGAATCATTTATGTTTATATTTTGTCTTCTTGATTTAAATTCTCATTTTTGTGCACACATTTTGGTGAGCATGATGGAACTTGAACCCATAGTCTCCCACTTTATTTATTGTATATTAATTTTGTGCCAACATTTAAGTGTCTTTATGCAAATCCATTTAAGTTAAGGTCATAGGAATCAAATTCCACATTGGGGTTGTCAAAACCTTTGGCATATTGAGCAATTTTTAGCCTTTTGGTTGTAATAATTGTTTTGATGTTTTTTTTTCAATGGAATAATCATTTGAAAGTCATTTTGTACAAGATGTTTTTTCAAATATTATTGTTGAGGATATTTTAGTGGTGGTATTATATGTACCTTTGCTAAGTATAATTTTCCTTTGTATTTTCCAAAGAGTCACTATTCCCTATGTGTATAGTCAGTTGACATAGCACAATGAGGATTGGAAACTACACCTCCTTCTCATATTATTTCAATAATCTCTCCAATGGGGATATATTTACTTACTCAATTATCCCCTTGGAGTGTTCAATATGTAATAAATTAATGGGGCGAGCAAACTTCTAAAATGGTGTAGTGGCCTCCATAGCCACATAATTCTCCTTGTGACCCAATTGCTCCACCATGACCTTCGAAACAAGAGGATTGTTCTTGCATTCCTAAACCAACAATAGTCAGGTTAAATCCTTATAGAAGGAAATTCTTTGGACTATAGTTCACGATGCATAATATGTCATTTATTGTTAGGCTTGCAATGTATGTTATACATGTCAAGACACCTAATAGTGATTGAGCTTCACATAGTTGATGTCTCCATGTCTTCTGTTTTTATCCTTGAACTATGCATAAGTTTTCCCTTGTATTTCACCTTCAACTATGGTTGTGTTTTACACTTATGATTTATCATTTTGCTCTTCAACTTTGTCATTTTAGTGTGGGCTTTATAATTTTGAAACTAGTTATAAACATTTTTCATTGAGTTTTCAAGAAGGGAAATTTTATTGCAACTGTCATGTATAATAAAATCATATTTAAATGGAGATAAAACACCATTAAAGAGAGTGATACATGTAGAGCCAGGGTGGTTACAATAGCAAAAAAAATTATCCCATTAATCCATATGATGAAAATATAGAGAGGTACTTTCATGGTTAATGAATATAATAGCCTCATATAAATATGTGCACCATTTCTTATAATTTTTTAATAAGCTTCTTCTAACATCATTAAGATCCCAATCGTCCCATATTTGATATTGGATTCAGCTTAGGAATTTTCCTCGTATAAACATTTACAAGGAGCGTATCTTTTAAAGATTTCCATCTTTTGGCAGAGATTATTGATCCATCCATGAACTTTCAAGGAATATGGATTTATTTTCTAAGGGGGTGTGTTTCTTGTCACTAATTCTCCTTGAGTGTAGTGATCCAATATTATAGGAATGCCTTATAACCTCATGCATATTTTTCTTAAAGGAATTAATATTTTGCTATTATTTGTATGTTTTGCATGATTGATGTTGTGTTTTCTCTCCTCATGCACTTCATGTGAACTTTAGGATCAAAATTAACTCAATCACTTGTGTATTGTGTTTTTGTAGATAGAGTTGTTTATGCTCTCTGCACTCTTATGTGATATTAGGGATAAAAAATAACTAATTTTGCTACTCAATATATAACATCATGTATATAATTTCTTGCTACCTTTAAGCGTGCTTGGGAAATGAAAGTAATAAAGTCTCCCTTTCTTTTATTCTTTAGGGGTTCTTTATAGACTTGGATTTGATCATCAAGAACTAAAGCTCGAGACTTGTGTGTTGGTGAGATATATAACTCGAGGAAGAGATTAACATATTGGCTAAGTAGAAATATTATCATTTAGACAATACCTACCATAGGGAGAATTTGTCATTTTTAGTAAAAGTATCATCCAATAGGAAATAGTGGATTGAGGATGAATTTCACCTTGATCACAAACTTTATACAAGACCCCTAATTTCATATAATTTGCCTCATGTGACTTCAAATATATGGAGGACTTTCTAGTTGAACCATGTACTAGCCTAGCTTAGGTAACCTTTTAGACATTTGATCCTTGTGATGCATTGATAAGTGGTTAGCCCTGGGAAGTTACTCACACCATACCTTTGGAAATGGGATAGTAGGCCATGTATTCTCTCATTTTTATGCCTCGAGGCAATCTTGAGGATCAAAATTGGTTAGTTCCCTGAGAAAATGGATCGTACTATATACAACCAAGTCCACATATTTTTGTGGGATCATGAATCCAAACATTCAAATTGAATAGTTAAGTTGTTGGCATGTTTGTTATATCTTATTATTTTCAATAATCTCATGAAAAAACAAAAAAAAATTGAAACTAGTCATCAATTTTTAAAAAAATTAATCATCTTGAAAAACACTCTAGAAGGTCCAGAATTCCTAAGGGTACACCTCAAAAATTAAAACCAACTCATCTTGAAGCCAAGGTCCAAAATCTAAAATCTATCATCCAAAGTCCAACTTTGTCAAAATCAAAATTGAACTTGATTGAAACCTTCCCAAATCCATCCTTAAAATCGAAAAACAAAAAAGGAAACCACCCTTTGAAAATCTAACTCGAAGGTTCCATTCATGTCCAATATCTGAAATCAAAACATCCAGCATCCTTAGCACTTCAATTCAATTTCCTAAATCAATCCAAAGGTTAATTATTAGTCTAATTTGCATGGCATCTATCACTTGGAAAAAAGATAAGCTCAACATGGATTTTTGCAAAGAAAACCCTTTCCTCATTAGACCAACTTTGGCTAAAAATCCCTATGCTTGAGAACTATTGTGTCCCCATGATAATAATATCAATAGTGATCTACCCAAACAAAGTGAATATACATATTACTATCGTGAATTATTTTGTTTCAAACAAGGATGCACCCTAATATACCAATTCATACATCAAAATAGGGATGACACACTTATAATTCTAATGGAATTAGGAGATATATTACCTCTCTATTATAGTTTGGATAGCCTCAATAACATCATAAATAAAGAGCCTAACTCTCAAAGGTAGATCAAATGGTCAAGTCATTAGAAAACATGAATGATGCTCGTAGGTTCAATTCCTTTGGATTTACCCTTGCATGAGTGATGTCACACCCTGTCTTGTTGTTACTGATTTACTTTTACCTTCACGAGTAAATAGGATAGTAAATGCAATCATGATTTTGATATGTTTGCTAAATAAATGGAATACTGAAATAGGTATTATGAGAAAGTGTTGATAAATTCTTTAAAAGAGTAGTTATGTTTACATTGATGAAGAACATACATTGCTATGTGAATATGCTAAAGTTTGAGATACATAAGGATTTATTATGAACGTCTAACTACCATTGCAAATGTATTGAGTTGGTTGCAGGGACAGGTTCAATCCTCTAGGTGGAGGGGAAGTATCACTCAGGAGAAGTGCTTGGTTGAATAACCCTAAATGAAACCTATCTGAGCTCACACACACACTCACAATAGAATGGTTGATTCAAGTCATAGTATTGGGAATTGGTAAGTCATCCTTAAGTATAATGTGTTTGCATTAGTAAGGGTCTTCATTACTGTTGAGTGCATTCTTGGATGATGTTTATGAATTTTGAGCTTATGATTTTTTCCTTACATTACTATGCTTGATTAATGAGGTGAGCATATGTTGAATGTATATATATATATATATATGTATGCATATGTGTGTCGATGATGGGCCATATGCATGGAGGAGCACATACATGGGAATACATAGGTATATGTACCTATGCACGATTATGAACAGGCTACTTATGAGCATGGTGTTATTGAAGGGACAATGCGACATGTAGTATATATGTATATATGCATCACACATATATTTCCTAAGATAGTAATTGTGTATGTAATTGATGGTGTAATCGAATGTGTGTGTGTGTGTAAAATATATATACATAAATACATGCATACGTATGTATACATGTGCATAGAGGAATATGCATATATATTTATATTGTGTGTTGATGAAAATAGTATTGGGCACTTCATAGTATAGCACTAAATTTTCAATAAAGCACATAGCCTTAAAGATAACTTATACCATGTATGGTGTACAACCTAAAACAATGTATGTAGTGTTGAAACACCACACATGCATATAGGAATGGTGTGATAAATAGTTAATGTGTTGCACAATGTGTAATATATGTTGCAAAGAACATTAAAGGTCGATTCATGTGCAAAGCAATACGCAACAACTAAGGTCAATATGGAAGTCAACCATAGTCGATACTATTGGAAATGCATCTTTAAATTATTAACAGCGAATTACTCCAAACTTGGACACTCTTATACAAAGCAATGGAATATTTATAAGTTGCAATATAAAGTGTAAAACATATGATAATAGGAAAAGTAAACAAGTTATAAACTAGTCAAAGCACCAATTATATGCTATTATTATGGAACGACTCATCTCTGCTCTGTTGCTCAATAAAACTATGACCAAGTTGACATGGTAAAGGTGTTACTTATAAACAAAGGATTGTTTCAATTAGAATAACCACACCAATAGATAAGGAAGTTGGCTAAACACTTGGTGCCAACATATAGGAGCTCTTAACTCTATAGAATTCTATCTTGGTTGTAATTCAATTGTCATCATTTGAGCATGTGCACATTTGAATTAGTATTTTACTATTGTCAAATAGAAGGGTCGATCTGTAGCATTTTATGCTGAGTTTATACTTAGTTTGGTGCCACCTTTAAGCTATTTGTAGTGAGTCGACTTGCATGGAGAGAGTTGTTGAATGGGATGCCTTTTTTGTAGGTTGCAATGTCTCAATTTTTTGTACAAATAGAGAGGTTAGTTCTCTCATTTGGGATGCATTAATCTGTAATTCTATTCTACTGCAAATATTCTGAGAGCTATAATTTGTGAGAGCTAGAGATATTTTGTGAGAGTATAGTGGTATCTTGAGTAAGAGGTTATAGTGAGATATTGTTGTGAGTTGCTGCAAAACTATTAAGCTACTATTGGAAGGTTGTGCATAAAGTAAGTCAATTGGATCAAGCATATTATAGGCATGAGGATCCAATTTTCTCTTAATTGTCTTTACTTATGAATGAATGATTTTTGTATGCTTTGTTTGAACTGCTTGAGAATACTTGCATTAGGGAATCATAGTATTTGCTTTGGAAAGGAAAAATAAGTTGTTTTACACTTTTCTATGAAAGTACTTGTATTTACTCCACAATAAGAGTGTTTTCTTGTCATTATTATTATATACTAGGAATGAAGCAGGAATAGCTTAAGGGTTATTTATAATTTGGAATGTATTAATGTCATGAAGTGACTTGACACTATTATCTTATGATGTTAGGAAACCTTAGGAATGATAAGGTTTAGTTGCACATCAACAGTTTGGAAGAGATGATAGGATGAGTTATTACTAATCTATACTTGTATGTTCACTTGATCATACTTTACACTCGAATGGAACCCTAGGTTGGGAGTAACCTATTTGGGTTGAAAGTACATTGAAACCTAGGTTAAGATTAACCTATTAGGTTAGTTTAATTACTTGATTACTCATTGGAACCAATAGGTTAAGAATAACTTGCTTGGATGGGTTGTATGTTGTTCTTTTTTGAACACATAGGTTTAGGTTAACCTACTTGATTACGGTAATTATTGATTATTGATCATACCCAGGATTGTGGTATACTTAGGTTGAAACTCACCTATGTGATTAAGTTGATCACTTAAGTTTATGGAGTACTATATGCTTAGAACTATAGGAATGATTACCTATTGAGTTAAAGCATCTACCTAGTTAGGTGTTTTACACTCTTGAAAAGAAGTCACATTGTTGACAAGATTCTACTTTGAATAACTCTTTTTACCAAGGGGATTACACTCTCGAATGGAATCATCTATTGCTATGATTATTCTTCGATTGAGGTAAATCATTGATGTGGCCACTCTCTTAATGAGAACCACTTATTAATGTGATATATTACTGACTAGGGTCAATTATTATGAATAGAAGAAGCTTATGTAGCTATACTTCAAATTATTAAGATATCCCTAGGACTAGGTTGTCTGTACAATGAAGGAAATAGCCTGGAGAGATGTTTATGTGAAGTTACTGTGTAAACTACAAAAGCTTGTATGTTATACCCAGGAAGTAGAATATCCATTGAAGGGGAAAAATAACTTATGCCTGGGCTTTATTGGTAGATATATCATTATAATTTGGAAAAAAGGATTAGGCTATTTCTAAGGTTAGGGACTACCTATAGAAGGAAATTACCCAAGCATAGTATATGAACGGTCATAATCCAAACCGAGCTATAGAAGTTTATGTGATTAGGTGGATTGTCACTCAAAGTACTGGGTGAGAATACTTTGGCCAAAGTAATGTAAGTAGCCACTATGTACATTGTTAGTTCATTGTGTCCCTTTGATGTATGCTAGTCCAGGATTGTAGGGTTTACAATTTCTAGTCATGTAGGACACAACACTAAGCTCATATAGGCTATTGTTATGGGGTTTAATAACCAATATCTTCATCAAAGGGTAGGGCCATCTTGTCATATGTGACATATGTGCAGGGGACCATATTTGAGTATGTGGTTGGCAAAAAAGTGCTTGAGTGATGCTTCTCCTCATTAGATGGCGACCGAGGTTTGCGGATGTTTGTGCTAGCATTGGGGATAGCTGGAGTGTGTGTACTAGGGAGCGAGGACATCTAGAAGGTATGCACCATTGTGGCGACATCGATATTAGTTTGTATATCTATTGCCAAATGAAGCTCAAAAGAGCTATGTATGTATCATGTACCCATTATATAGAAGGATGTAATCATGAATGATATACTTGAGTTCATTCAATATGAAATCTATGTTATGGAAATACTCATGAAATTACAATGGAATGCAATGGAAGTTTGAAAATAATGTGTGGGTAATTTTGATTTTGGAAAGAAATTTTTTTATTGCTATGTCATGGTATCATAGAATATTCATTTAACATGAAATATTTGGAATTTTACTGAGTAGAACACCAAGGTTGTTTCAAGTGAATGGAAGCTCATCCAAATAGAGGTTATAGTGGTGTATGTTAGGAATCCACTTCATGAGTCCTACCAAGTATTTATTTCTCTATTTAAAAAACATTACAAACCAAGAGCTAACCAACCAAAATCCCACCAATATCAATGTTGATCAAAATAATGTTCGCCAAGGTAATGTTAATAAAAAAGTACCTACTATAATGTTAATAAAAAAGTACCTACCTGTATTGTTAATAAAAAATTAGCTACCCTCAGCATAAATAAAAAATCACAAAATTAGCCCCAACATCAAGAAAAAATAAGAACCTCATCATTCAAGTTCCTATTGAAACCTAATCGATTATACCAATCTAAGTCTAATAATCAGAACCTTCAACAAAATAAATTTTATCAATCCAATCAAAACAACTAACATGATCTAACCAAAAATAATAATTTACAAAAGATAATATAATCTAAATCATCAACCAAATCAATCAAATTCCAACAATCCAATATATGCACAATCAACACAAGAAAAATATAATTAATTCAACCAATAATATCAAACCATGAAGGAAATAACCAAATATAATCTAATTCCATGAATGTGGTTGCAGTCTCGGTCACTCCTCAAAGGCCTAAGAGACTTCTCATTTACATGACTCCAACTAGCCCATCACCTAAAAGAATCATTCTATTCATGGGGTTCCTATCACAAATGTCACGTCAAACCTTAACACGAGATTTATGCAATCTAAGGATCCCTCTTATAGATCAATATCCCATACTTACAATACTAGAAGGAATCAACAAAACTTAATCAACCAAATTCTGACCACCTTCTCAACTAAGCCTTCCTCAAGCACCTAAACCTGTAGCTAAGCCACCTAGTGAGTATAATCTTGTCGAGCAACTTCAAATTACTCTTGCCAATGTTAGGGTTAGAGATGGCAGATATCTAACAATTAAATGCAGATTTAAATAATAAATAGAGAAACTAAAACATACACAGAATAAATCATAACACAAAGAATTTAATGTGGTTCTACAATCTGGGCTACATCCCATAAACTATGACCATCCAATACTTTTATTATCGATTACAAAACCTATTACAATCTCATGAATGGACAGTTTTCATCATGTTAGCAACCCCATCCAGCTTAACAAGCTTTTTAGAATCTTCTGATTAGGGGTTTTACAAAATTTGTGTTTCTTTCTTTTGAAGATTTTTCCTTTTGTGATGTGAAAAAATGGCAAAAAATATTCTTGGTGCACCCCGACCCACCTTTTAAATTTCCCTCGAACCCAGCTCAGGAGGCCCGATTAGGCCAGGACCAGCAGACAGGGGGCACAGGTGTCTTGATATACATGGAGCCATACAATATAGCATGGTCGGTCGCCACATACCAGCATTAAGATCTCACTTTGGGATTTGCTTCAGACTGCTTTGGTTTACCAAGATATGCTTCAAGAAGCCTTACAAAAGATCCTCTTACCTTCTTTTGCTAGGTTGTTTGATGTTAATGCATTGATAGATCATATCCATGCAAATTTTCCAAATATTACATTCCATTGATATGAACTCCCACCTTTGGATGTATAGAAACAAGCATATCCTCAAATGATAATAATTAACATTAAAAATATTGGAATTAGATGTGCTCTCATTGATACCCGTTCAACACTCTATGTAGCATCAATTTTTTGCCTAAAATAAAAAATGATTTAGTTTCACTTATTGCTTCTTATTTGTATATTTGTGGATTTGATAACATCAATCAACAAGCCTTAAGCATGATAATCTTGCCTTTGAAGTTGGGACCCATTACCATACCCACCCTATTATATGTCATGCTAGGACCATTACCCTACAAAATTCTCTTGGGAAGACCTTGGATTCATGATTTGGGAGCAACCACTTCTACTTTGCATCATTATATGAAATTTTTTGCTAATAATGAAGTAATCACAATCAAGTCTAACCCTGATGCTATACACTGTGTGAAATGGTAGGTGATGGTCAAGCCTCAATTGCTTCTACTCTTAAGAATTGTATTCCTTTTTTATCTTCTAATGCATTAAAATCTACTATAGTAGTACTTGTTGCAAAGCCTACTCTTGAGATGGATGTTCCTAAGGAAGATCATCCTGAAGAAGAGAATCCTAAGTCTACCCCTTCTACTTCTTCTTCTCAATCAAATGCATGTCTTGGTGATGATTGGGGATCCTTGAACTTTATTTAATCCTATATCAAGGAATATAAAGTTGATCCTATCCACCTAGATATTTTAAAAATACCATTCCCCTCTACTAAGAAAGAAGATTATCTTTATGTTGAGAAGGATGATCACACTTCTGCTAAGGAGAATGGTGGTTGTAGTTCTACTAAGATGGATGATTATTTTCCTGTGAAGTAGTATGATACCTATAGCATGGATTATTCTCTTTACACTAATCCTCCTTCCTTACAAGAATTACAAATGCATTATGGTCCAAGTTTCAATCTCCTTTCTAAATATGGTTATGGAAGTAAATTTTGTGGGAGTAATGAACAATGTATTAAAGTTCCCTTAGAATTTGATCTTCGTAAGCATAATATTGGAATTGGATACCACCCCATGAAGTCTAAGGTGAAACCATGGTTGAATGTCAACATGATTTCCACCGAACCTCCCTCTCTTAAATTAATTTATCCCGAACTTATTAAAAGTAAGGTAGACTCTAAGGAGGTTCCTCTAGATGTTTTCTCTTTAGATGAAGCACTAGAGGTTTTTTTAGGTGCCTACTATAACCTACCTTATTATCACCATAAATGACGATTCCCAAATTGCTTTCACAAGCAGACATATTTTGGAGAATCCATTATGAGTGTCAATGAGAAGGATCCTTTATCAAATGTGGATTAGTGTTTCTATACCTCATCTTGAGGACTGTAGTACTCTCCTTAAAGGGGATACTTTTGATGTTCCATGGATTATAAATCTTTTGAGAAAGTGATTAAGATAAAAAAAAAATGTCTCTCTCCCATATAATCTAAACAACATGATAATTTGTTACATTCTCATCTTGATATTTTCACTTGGACATATGAGAACATGCTTGGTATTGATGAGTATGTGGTAGTTCATAATATCATTCTATGTCCCAATGCCAAGCTCTTCAAACAAAAGATCCATAAAATTAATCCTAAGGTTTTTTTATTAGTCAAGACAAAGATAGAAAAGCTCCTAAAGGTTGGTTTTATCTGTCCTATTGACTATTCACCTTGGATCTCAAATATTTTTTCCATCAATAAACTTTATGGTTGTATTCACATTTGTATATATTTTCATGATCTTAATAAGAATTCTCTCAAAGATGATTTTTTGTTGCCTAATATTGATATGATTATGGACTCGACTATAGACCATTCCTTATTTCCCTTTGTGGATGACTTCTCAGGCTATAATTAGATTTGTATTAACCTAGAAGATCAATATAAGACAATCTTCACTACCCCTTGGGGCACCTTCTATTATGTAGTCATGTCATTTGGGTTAAAGAATGTTTGAGAAACTTACCAACGAGCGATGGATCTTATCTTTCATTATTTCATTCACAAGATCCTTGAAGATCATATTGATGGCATCTTGGATAAGCCTACGACTCATCAAGATCACGTCAGGAATCTTTGCCTCATCTTCAAAAGGTTTCAACTCTATAAGATGAGACTAAATCCTCTTAAGTGCATCTTTGGCATGGATGCCAACAAGCTTTTAGGATTTATCATTTCTCATCATGGAATTGAAGTCGACACAAAAAAATGATGCCATTGTTAACATGCCTCCACCTAAAAACACCTCTCAACTACGTAGTTTGTAAGGGAAGATTTGACGATTCATAGATTTGTATCTCAATTGGTTGATCGTACCCTTCCCTTCACACATCTGTTGAAGAAATATGTTCATTTCTAATGGGATGATGAATGCGACAAAGCTTTTAAATCTATCAAAACTTATTTAGCCAATCTTCCTATCTTGATGTTGACTATTCAGGATAGACCCTTTTTACTTTATATCTCTACGTCACCTTATTCTTTAGAAACTTTATTAGCTCAACATGATGATTATGGTAAAGAAAGAGTGGTATACTACAATAGTCATATTTTGGTTGATTATGGAACTCAATATTATGCCATAGCGAAACAATGCCTTTCTCTTGTTTTTGTGACGTAGAAGTTATGACATTATCTTCTCCATGCAAAAACCCATGTGATTGTGAAATTTGATCTCCTTAAAAAAAATTTTACTATAATTGATCTTTCAGGAAGGCTAGTGAAATGGGTAATGTTGCTCTCTAAGTTTGACATCAACTTTGTAACTCAAAAAGCAATTAAAGGACAAGTCGTTACCGATCAATTAGTGAAAGCTCTTTCATCTCACTCCTTCCCTAATTTGGATTTATTTTCAGATGAAAATGTATTCGCATTAGACCATGAACCTATGTGGGAAATGTATTTCGATGGATCAAGATGTCAAACTAGCTCTAGGGTGGGTGTGGTTTTAATCTCACCAGAGGGTAAGATGATTCCTCTATCTTTTTTACTATAATTTCATTGTACCAATAACATCATTGAGTATGAAGCCCTCATTGTTGGATTACGTACCACAACAACATTAAACATCAAACATATTCACATTCATGGTGATTGTAATCTTATTGTAAATAAAATCATGAGAATGTATCAAACGAAGCAGAGTAAGCTATCTCAGTATCAAGATTTGGCTTTATCATTACTTGGTCGATTCTCCTCTTTTACAATAGATAGTGTTCATAGGAGAGAAAATCACCATGTAGATGTAATGGCAAGCACAACCTCCCTTGTACCTTCAGATGATGGTGTAGAAGAGTACCACTTTGTGGTTTAGATTCTCTGCTCTCCTACTATCTCATATCAACCCGAACCTGAAAGTCTCATCAATATCATTGCTTGCTTCAGATTCCCTTCTAAACAATATCATTGCTTGCTTTAGATTGCCTTCTACCCTTGTTTTTTATAATGGTACTTCATTTAATAACAAAGAGGTGAAGCAATTCTTAGAGAAATTTTACATCCAACATCAATTTTCTACACCTTACTATCCTCAATCTAATGGCCAAGTTGAAGCATCTAATAAAACTTTGGAGCTAATTCTTCAAAAAATATTGGATAAACATGGTAAGGAATGGCATACTCAATTGAATTATGCATTGTGGGCCTATCGCATGAGCTTTCATATGAATACTTGTACAACCTTATATAATTTTGTGTCTAGTGCCAAGGTTATCATGCCTTTAGAGTTGGAAATTCCATCTCTATGGGTTTCCCTTAAAGGGTTAATTGATGATGACACTTATCGTGCCAAGCATCTTAACTAGCTTGTTTTTTCTTGACGAGTGTTGATTGCAAGCCCTAAAACATCTCCAAGCTTATCAAAGGTCTATTTATAAAAACTACAATCAAGGTGTCATTTCTCATACTTTCAAGGTAGGTGATCTCATTCTCTACAAGAATAGAAGAAATTTAAATGCACCACCTAATCAAAAGGGGAAGTTTAGACCTAATTAGTTGCGTCCTTATATAATCACCTTTGTGTATGGTTTTAGTGCATATGGATTATCATCTATGGATGGTACGCCTCTAAAAGAACCAATCAATGCAATGCATCTTCGTCGATACTATGCATAAGGTCTATGTGACATGCACATGATGCTCATTCTCTCTTGGGGATCATAGTTTGTTATGCTATATTGACATTTCTTCATTAACACCTTATCTTCTTATTTTGTGTTATGATGTAAACATATGTATGTAGTTAATTTCTTTAATTATGGATTATGTATACATGTGTTTTATATTTGTGCTATGTATCCATGCATTATTGATTAACTCATTTAGTTAGGCAATTAGATCATCATTGTATTTAATTAAGCATACATCTAATGTGTGTTTACTAAATCATGATAGCATATAATATAAACATGCATCCATCACATGATCATACATAAAGAAGTATACACATAAAAAACACCATAATGTTGATCCAAAAAACTCATGTATATATATCAATAATAATGTCACATACATGTATCACACCACTATCACAAAATGTGGTCTATATATATTCATGTGAATCTATACAAGAAAAATTATAAACATCAATGATATGGTACTGTAGAGGAGGGGAACCGAACGCTCAGGACCCCAGGTCACAAGAGGGTCTAGAATGATCAACTACCCTGATCTACCTCAAGCTAGATGTAAGATTTAAGAAGGTTGTATGGTGTTTAAGATAAAGAAAGAAGAGCACTCTCAATAATGCTATCTTTCTACTAAACTGAGAGTTTCAGGGGGTAAAGAGAATAGGTCTCTAGATTTCAAACTATACCTTAGATAACTCTTTGCTAGAGGACAACAACATGAAACAGGGGCAACAATGCGGTGTGTTGGTGTTTGTAGAGACAAAAATTGCAAGATTCATTACGAAATCATAGAGACATGCTAACTACTTAACTAATGTGGTTTAATGCAATAATGAAAATAGGAAATGACAGAATAATATAATAATAATGGAAATACTTTAAGGCCTTAAATAGAATTTTGACAAGAGCAAGGGTGGTAGAAATCCAACTCATGATAGCTCTAGCCTCCCGCAAGCTCCATACGAATACCAACCTACACACAACAAAACAGGGAAAAATGTTGGGGTTGTTTTGGGGCTTATCACAGTCAAACCCCCGTTTTGGTGTTCCCACCTCCACAAATAGCTAGAATAGCCACAAGATAGAAAAAAGCAATAAAGAAAGTAATGGAGGAAAAATGCCAAGTAATGGAAACAACACTAAGCTATGTAAATGAAATGATAATGCTTTGGAAATGGAGAAACAAAATAATATCACCTTCCTAATAAAGATTCCCTCAAGCACATAGAGGAAGATGCAAGCTTGGTAAAATTGACATTGCCACAACAGCGAAGAAGTAGTCTCACAAGACACCAAGTCACAGCTCTAATGGTGGAAAAAATGTAGCAAGAAGTGAAGTATGATCAAGCCAAAGTGCATAGAAATGTGAAGTGATAATGAAGAAGTATATAGAGATCCAATTGAATGAAGAATGAGAGTGTTTTGAGATGAATAGCAGCCCAAGAGAGCCATTCGAGGTCAGTCAAGGGCATAGGGGTGTTACTCTTCATCGCTAATGGAGAAGTGTAACACATCTATAGATTCCAAAGGCAGGAATCATGCTAGGATGGTAGTGTGCCACACTAGCATCCCTGACAAAAATTCCCCCACCGACACTATAAACAGCTGCCAAGTGGGTGGGAATCAGATGGATGAAGTGGAAATACATTATTGGATTTATTTTTTCTAAGATGAGGGGATGCAAATGGGGAATTTGTGAGGGGTTCAAATTCACTCCATTATAGGTACATCAAAATTATCTCTCAATCCTCGAGTGCATGGCTCCCTGAGCCCTCTAGTGGTGGTGACAGTGGAGGAGGATGTTGGATAGACACGTAGGAGTGCAATCAGTGTGATCACATGACACAAACATGCTCCACAATCGTAGCCCTTAGATTTCTCCTTGTAGATTCGTTGCCTCCTCCCATAACATCATAATATGGTTCGATAGTGTAGCCTCCCACTCTTAGGCCTTCTGTAACTCATATATGAGCTAATGCACTTGAGGAATATCCTAAGGATTAGTGGGTGTTATCCTAACAACCTCTAGCTGTCTACTGAGGTCATCAACTTGGCTCTGCAAAGCGTCACATGCCTGCATGATACTCTCAACATGTGTCATGGCTATAAGGAAGCTAAGGTAGCAAAACAAATTCTTACACTAATCTTGAGAGGAGGTTAGTGCAAAAATTTTATAAATTTTTAACAGAATAAACATAAATATCATGCATACCACAACATAGTGATTTACGTGTGGAAAACCCTTTCGGGAGAAAAACCCCACACTCCAAAAGCTTCCCAATATATTATTTAGAAATCACAAAGATTGCAATATACTTACAGAGCAAGCTTCTAACAGGAGTACCACCAACTAGAGATCCAAAGGCAACATGACCGCAATCAGACTCTCAAAGTACATCACAATATATAACCGTAATACAATGCCATCATAAAATAGGGTTGTCTTCTAGGGCAAGTTAAGCTAATAAAATACCAATTGTCAGATGAAATAACTAATGATGAATGGTACAAATTTACAATAATAAAATATAAATAAAATTTCCTTTTGGGGGTGT